>CM037633.1:37921984-38125563 GCA_015227895.2 Colaptes auratus
CCCTTCCCTCCCTTCCCCTCCCTTCCCCTCCCTTCCCCTCCCTTCCCCTCCCTTCCCTTCCTTCCCCTCCCTTCCTTCCTTTCCCCTCCCTTCCCCTCCCTTCCCTTCCCTTCCCTTCCCCTCCCCTGTTTCAGCTTCTTAGGAGCTCTACTTTTCAGCACAACAATGTCTAAGTAACATTGGTTGTTATGCACATAAGTAGTACTTAAGAAAATACAGCAGAGTATGTGATATGTCTTTTGCAAACTTTCTTGAAGCTTGTCTGTATTACCACATGAAATCATTTATGCAAGAAAATGTTCGACACACATTGCTGCTCCACGTGCTGTTTAAGATGAAGGCTTTTCAAAGTCTGAGAAGAACATTTCCAAAGACATGTTGAAACCTGCAGTAATGCTATTGGCTTTAGCTTCCAGCACTGCAGGATATTTTTGCGTTCAGTCTCAAGGAGCCCCCTTTGGTTCCTTTGGCTAGAAGAAAAGAGGGCTGAAGTGTATATTTGTTAATCTGGTAACTCTTCAGTTTTAATAGAATAGAATAAACCAGGTTGGAAGAGACCTTCAAGATCATCGTGTCCAACCTATCAACCGATCCAACACCACCTAAACAACTAGATCATGGCACCAAGCACCCCATCAAGTCTCCTCCTGAATACCTCCAATGAAGGTGACTCCACCACCTCCCCGCGCAGCCCATTCCAATGGCCAATCTCTCTCTCTGTATAGAACTTCTTCCTAACCTCCAGCCTAAACCTCCCCTGACACAGCTTGAGACTGTGTCCTCTTGTTCTGGTGCTGGCTGCCTGGGAGAAGAGACCAACCTCTGCCTGTCTACAACCTCCCTTCAGGGAGTTGTAGAGAGCAATAAGGTCACCCCTGGTCTCCTCCTCTCCAGGCTAAGCAATCCCAGCTCCCTCAGCCTCTCCTCATAGGGCTTGTGTTCCAAACCCCTCACCAACTTTGTTGCCCTTCTCTGGACACCTTCCAGCAAGTCAACATCCTTCCTAAACTGAGGGGCCCAGAACTGGACACAGGACTCAAGGTGCGCCCTAACCAGTGCAGTGTACAGGGGGCAGAATGACCTCCCTGCTCCTGCTGGCCACACTGTTCCTGATGCAGGCCAGGATACCATTGGCCCTCTTGGCTGCCTGGGCACACTGCAGGCTCATGTTCAGCCTACCATCGACCAGCACCCCCAGGTCCCTCTCTGCCTGGCCACTCTCCAGCCACTCTGACCCCAGCCTGTAGCACTGCCTGGGGTTGCTGTGGCCAATGTGCAGAACCCGGCACTTGGATGTGTTCAATCTCCTGCCCTTGGCCTCTGCCCATCTGTCCAGCCTGTTGAGGTCCCTCTGCAAAGCCTCTCTACCCTCCAGCAGATCAACTCTCCTTCAGAACTCCAATTTGTTTACTTGAGTGATGTATTTCAGTGCTGGTGAAAAAAACAGAAGATGCTTTTGCATTTGTTTATAGTCACTAAGCCAGTTAATCACACTTCAGCTATTTCAGGGAGTTTTGTGTTGTGAAGAGTAAGACGGTGCATGTTATCTTTTCGCCTTCGGTTGTTTTTCACATGAATACAAATTCTGCTTGTTTTATCATGATATTTTTTTTTGTCCTCTGCTGGCATTAAAAATATTTGTAACATAGTATGAAAATTTCAAGTGTCTTTTATCTCAGTGAGTAGTTTGTATGAAAGCATTGGACTCCTTTAAAGGACTGGATGAATATTGCGGAAACTTGCAGGGTTTTTTTCCTGTCACAAAACCATGCTTGTTTTATCATCTGCTCAGCTGCAGTCTGTGGCAAAAACAATGCAGAAGGCTTTATAATGGGCGGTGCAAGTGGGGACAGGATAGCTGTCAGAATGTGGTGTACTTGTGAATGAAATCCACTTAGTACTAGTCAATATAGCACGCTCACTCAAAAGCCAGTTCTTAGAATGCACAGATAAAATGCCTTCTCTAAGACAGGTAGTTGTGTACTTCATGCCATGATTTTGCAGCTGAGAACACCTTAAAAATTCTATTAATACAACTGAATGTTATATATTAAATACATTTCAAGCATGAAATATGGTAATTATCAAACAGAAATTAAGCACATTGGTCTAAACCGAAAATGCTTGTAGCTTTACTGGCAATGGAGCCCAATGGAAGCCTATATTCAGGAGTGGATACTTTTAGTAACTGAAATATGTGTGAAAGTTAATTGCAGGCATTGCTAATAATGCAAATAAATCTTGACTGTGCTGTTACCTATAGTAACTTACTCTTGCAGGTTTGGTAGAAGCAAATCCAAACAGTAGTCTTTTCCAAAATGCTTACTGATTGCCCTAAAATGAGTATGACATTGCTGAATGTTTTTTTCCTCCAGCAGATCTCCTTTTGTGTATCTTTTGTATTTCTTCATGCATTACTATATTGATTTCTTCAAGATCTGTATAATTTCTTCATAAATAGATATACTGATACAAAATTTGAAGAAATTTTGTATCAATATACTTGCTAGGAAATATTATAGGCTTGCTGGATTGTAATTCAGGACATAGTGTCTATATTCTGTCGTTTCTGTCAGAGTGAAAGTTTTGTGTTTCTTAATACAAGAAGCTTATTCTGAAGTGGATCTTAGGATTTGAGTGAAAGCTTGATTAGCCACCAAGCTGCTTGATGCTGGATGTTTGGTAGCAAAGCTCTTGCATATTAAAATTGCAAGTTAATCTCTTCATAGCAATTAAAATTTTGTATTTTGTGTAGTGTTCAGACCTTCAGGCTTAAGGCTATGAAGAGCAGAGAAGAATTTGGATTAGCTGTTTTGAATTTAAAGCATAATGAAGTAGCTGCTCATAGTACCTTGAAAGGTAATCATAAACATCGATAGAACCAAGAGTTACCATTTTTTGACATTTACACAGCAGTACAAAACAATAAGGAAATATAATGCAGGGCCTTGTTCAAAGGACTAGAGGTCACACCGGTGGATTTGGTTTCTGGCAGTACTGCTGATTCACCCGCTTCTTTGATAAATTGCTTCAGTTTTCTGTGTCTATAGAATTGGTCTGCCATCAGTCTACGTAGCTAACAAATGTTTTCCATTATTTTATTTAATCTTCAAGGATTTTTAACATACCTTGGTGGAATTTAATTCAGTGCATACAGCGTATAGAGCTGATTATGCTATAGGGAGAATTCTGGAAGGTAGAAAAACTGTGTTGAGATGTAGATCAAAAGTTATGCTGTGCAGAGTTTGATGTAGTTAATCCAGAAAAATAATCTATATGCATATCAACTGGGCTTGCCATATTTTCATGGAGTGGCTTCAGAAATACGTCAACTCTACCCTGGAAAGTTGAGTAGTTTTAAACTGCTCTTCGAGTGCAAGATAACATGTGCTCTGCACTGGGAACAGATGCTGGCTCTGCTTCAGTTTTAAACTAGGGCATTCCAAATGTCACTGCAAGCTAGTGCTGAGGGACTTGGCCTTGGAAAGAGCCAGCTTGACATAAATGAGTGTTCATTTGACAAATAGGATCTATTATTGGTTTACCAAATATGCTTTTTTTTTAATGTCTTATACCAATGTGGTGCTGCTTTGGATCTAAGTTCAGTGATACTTCCGTAAAGCACAAATGTACTTGAAAGCTAGACCTTCATCATCTAATGATCTGTACTTTTTCAGTGGTAAATTCTGGAATATAGTTTTAAATACAAGAAGGTTTTACATACTTAGAGCATCAAACCTCAGTGCTGTCATCAGTTCTGAAGCAGCATTGACTAAATTGCTTATTAATGTGATCAGGACCGGTCAGCAAGTCTTTTTAAAGGTGAAGAAGGCTATCAAATGTGATGCTTTATTGTTTAGGTCTTTACCTGTTAGTACCCATTAGTAGGATCTTGATTACTTCTTCAATGTTACTGTTTGGAAAAGTGTGTAATTAGTGTTTTTCTTCACAGGCAGAAGAGAATTTATCCAAAGGTTAAAACTTGAAGCAACCCTGAATGTTCATGATGGATGTGTAAGTCACTTGTTGCTTTTTTGTTTGTTAAAGTATGTTAAATTGTGATTTTGTTGCCATGATGTTAGTTCCTTAACTTAAAAAATGCAAATACTATGCATTAAAGCTGAGCTGGAAAACTGTACTTGTTGAGACCTACATCTGAATTCTCTAGGTACATGTTTGTTCTTAAACATTTGATGCTTTACCTTTAATACAATACACCAGGTTGAAAGAGACCTTCAAGATCATCACGTCCAACCCATCAACCAATCCAACCCACCCAAACTACTAACCCATGGCACCAAGCACCCCAGCAAGTCTCCTCCTGAACACCCCCAATGAAGGTGACTCCACCACCTCCCCGGGCAGTCCATTCCAATGGGCAATCACTTTCTCTTCTTCCTAACATCCAGTCTAAACCTCCCCTGGTGCAGCCTGAGACTGTGTCCTCTTGTTCTGGTACTGGCTGCCTGGGAGAAGAGACCAACCTCTGCCTGTCTACAACCTCCCTTCAGGGAGTTGTAGAGAGCAATAAGGTCACCCCTCAGTCTCCTCCTCTCCAGGCTAAGCAACCCCAGCTCCCTCAGCCCCTCCTCATAGGGCTTGTGTTCCAAACCCCTCACCAACTTTGTTGCCCTTCTCAGGACATGTTCCAGCAAGTCAACATCCTTCCTAAACTGAGGGGCCCAGAACTGGACACAGGATTCAAGGTGTGGCCTAACCATTGCAGCATACAGGGGCAGAATGACCTCCCTGCTCCTGCTGGCCACACTGTTCCTGATGCAGGCCAGGATGCCACTGACCCTCTTTGCTGCCTGGGCACACTGCAGGTTCATGTTCAGCCTCCCATCAACCAGTACCCCCAGGTCCCTCTCTCAGTCCCCCAGTCCCACTCTCCAGCCACTCTGACCCCAGCCTGTAGCACTGCATGGGGTTGTTGTGGCCAATGTGCAGAACCCGGCACTTGGATGTGATCAGTCTCATGCCGTTGGACTCTGCCCATCTGTCCAGCCTGTCGAGGTCCCTCTGCAAAGCCTCTCTACCCTCCAGCAGATCAACTCCTGCCCCCAGCTGGTGTCATCTGCAAATTTACTGCTGATGGACTCAATGCCCTCATGCAGATCATCAATAAAGATGTTGAAGAGCATGGGGCCCAGCACTGATCCTTGGGGCACACCACTAGTGCCTGGCCGCCAGGTGGATGTGGCACCATTCACCACCACTCTCTGGGCTCAGCCCTCCAGCCAGTTCCTAACCCAGTTTGCTTTGAAGCAAAACAAAATCCCTTTCCTATGCCTTATTACTGAATCCACTGCTGAATGAATTAATCTTCTATGCTGGGATAGCACTTGCTTGTCTTTTATTTAGAACTCATCTTAAACCTTTTACATGGAATCTTTAGCAGTAATGTGTTATGTGTTATACTTTGTTGACTTAAAGCTGTGTTACAGTTTTGAATGATTCTAAAAATCAAATGGTCAGGTGCTGTGTGCTTCTTTAAAGAGACAATAAAACCAAAAATAAGCTTCCCTGAAAGGCAATAATAGAATTTAAAATATTGTTTATTTAACTTCTGCAATTTTTGGAAGTGGTCAAAATAGTTTTAATCTTTCTTTTAAACAAAAGATTTTACTTAAACTAGGTACAGGGCAAAGAGATTGCCATGTTACTTTTGAGGAATAGAGCTGAAATTCCTGATTGTTAAAGCATCATGTTTGTTGTATGAGATCTACAAAAAGTGAAAGGACACAAAGTGAAAATGTGTAAATTTTATGGTTCAACACATGCAGTTGAATGTGAAATATTTCAAAAGCTGGTCAAATGTAAAGATTTTTTTTTTTCTGTCTTGAGTTGCTTACACTTGCAGCTTTACTTTAAGGAGTGTTGTAAATGTAAACTTACACAGCAGTGCTTTTAAACAAAAATTATTAACAAGCTAGCCTTTTGGCCTGAGATCAGAGGCGTGATTTTTGCCTTCCATGTGTTTTTGAGAGACTAGGAAGACTGGGAAAGGTAAGTATTAGAAATCACAGTGTCACAAATGTAGGAAGAGACCTCAAAGATCATCGAGTCCAACCTGTCACCACAGACCCCATGACTAGACCATGGCACCAAGTGCCACGTCCAATCCCCTCTTGAACACCTCCAGGGATGGTGACTCCACCACCTCCCTGGGCAGCACATTCCAATGGCGAATGACTCTCTCCGTGAAGAACTTTCTCCTGACCTCCAGCCTAAACTTCCCCTGGTGCAGCTTGAGACTGTGTCCCCTTGTTCTGGTGCTGGTTGCTAGAGAGAAGAGGCCAACCACTTCCTGGCTACAACCACCTTTCAGGTAGTTGTAGAGAGCAATGAGGTCGCCCCTGAGCCTTCTTTTCTCCAGGCTAAACAACCCCAGCTTCCTCAGCCTCTCCTCATAGGGTTTGTTCTCAAGACCTCTCCCCAGCCTTGTTGCCCTTCTCTGGACACGTTCAAGTATCTCAATGTCCTTCCTAAACTGAGAGGCCCAGAACTGGACACAGGACTCAAGGTGTGGCCTAACCAGTGCAGAGTACAGGGCACAATGACCTCCCTGCTCCTGCTGGCCACACTGTTCCTGATGCAGGCCAGGATGCCATTGGTCTTCTTGGCCACCTGGGCACACTGCTGGCTCATGTTTAGGTGGCTGTGAATCAGCACCCCCAGGTCCCTCTCTGTTTGGCAGCTCTCCAGCCACTCTGACCCCAGCCTGTAGCTCTGCATGGGGTTGCTGTGGCCAAAGTGCAGCACCTGGCACTTGGCCTTGTTGAATGCCATCCTGTTGGACTCTGCCCATCTGTCCAGTTGGTCGAGGTCCCTCTGCAGAGCCCTTCTGCCCTCTAACTGACCAACATCTGCTCCCAACTTGGTGTCATCTGCAAATTTGCTGATGACTGTCTCAATCCCCTCATCCAGATCATCAATGAAGACATTGAAGAGGATGGGGCCCAGCACTGATCCCTGGGGCACGCCACTGGTGACTGGCCTCCAGCTGGAGGTGGCACCATTCACCACCACTCTCTGGGCCTGGCCCTCCAGCCAGTTCCTAACCCAGCACAGAGTGTTGCTGTTCAAGCCACGAGTTGGCAGCTTAGCCAGCAGTTTGCTGTGGGGGCCAGTGTCAAAGGCCTTGCTGAAGTCCAGGTAGACCTCATCCACCAGGCTTTATATAAAACTCAGCTACTTTTGTTGTATGGACTACGTGGTGTTGACTTAGAAAAACAGATGCATTCATTTCTGATTTATTTTCAAGACCTGTTGTAAGAATAACAATGCAAGGTCTCTTTGAACCCTGGCCATTCTGTGATTCTATGCGTAGAAAGTTATTTATCAGGCTTTGCATTCCAGATTGTGACACTGATTTTTACTTTAGAATTTTGTTCCAAGTATTTTTTCCCATCTCCTCAAGTACATAGAAGATGACATTTTTCAAGTTTCTTTTCCAGAAGTTCGTTAGGATTTTTGATTTTTTTTTTCTCTCTTAAAACCAGTTATTTTTGCTGATAAAACAAGGGACAGGAAAATAGTGTTTCTTTGCTCCTTGTTAAAATTTGATTGAATTGTCTCTATTTCAGTTAACTACCTCTGTGTCATGTCACAGAAATATATATTATTTAGCTGGTGTTGCTTGGGTAGGCCCAGTGGATACATACTGGAGAATGCATTTTGAGTGTATTGGGTTAGCTTTTAAAGTATGCTTTATGTGGTCTAATTATAACAATTCCCACCCAGTAAAACAATTAAACTGAATGTTACAGCATTATATGCAGATGCTTAACATACTGCTGCAATTTGAACAATTTCTTTAGACTTCAACTTTGATTAGAACTATCCACCTTTAAAGAATAGGCTATTGGTAGTTTTTACCTCCTTTACTGTGCCTTTCCCCCATTCCCAGGGAATACTCTTTCATGGCTAACAACACAGTATAATTTCTTATTTATTTCAAAAAACATCTGTGAAATAAAAGTAAAATGAAATTGCAGTGCTCATACTGATTAAAATGTTTATATCATCAATGGCAAACCACTCCATCATATTAGTTTAGTCTTTTTACATTGCAGTTGCTGAATGAGTGAGGAATAAATGCCATGGGAGTCTTAAGGATGTTTCTAGATTTGTGGGGGTTTGGGGAGTGTTTAGAGATTTTTGGAGGGTGGGCTTTGGTAGTGTTTTTTTTTTGTTTGGTTTGGTTTTTTTGGTGGTTTCTTTAAGAACATTTGTGCGCAGTTCTGGGCCCCTCAGTTTAGGAAAGATGTTGAGTTGCTGGAAGGTGTCCAGAGAAGAGCAACAAAGCTGGGGAGGGGTCTGGAGCACAGCCCTGTGAGGAGAGGCTGAGGGAGCTGGGGTTGCTTAGCCTGGAGAAGAGGAGGCTCAGGGGAGACCTTATTGCTCTCTACAACTACCTGAAGAGAGGTTGTAGCCAGGTGGGGGTTGGTCTCTTCTCCCAGGCAACCAGCACCAGAACAGGAGGACACAGTCTCAAGCTGTGCCAGGTGAGGTTTAGGCTGGATGTTAGGAAGAAATTCTTCCCAGAAAGAGAGATTGGCCATTGGAATGTGCTGCCCAGGGAGGTGGTGGAGTCACCATCCCTGGAGGTGTTCAGGACAAGAGCCTGGGTGAGGCACTTGGTGCCATGGTTTAGTTCATTAACTGGTGTTGGGCGATGGGTTGGACTTGATGATCTTGAAAGTCTTTTCCAACCTGGTCCATTCCATTCCATTCCATTCCATTCCATTCCATTCCATTCCATTCCATTCCATTCCATTCCATTCCATTCCATTCCATTCTCTTCTGTGAAACAAATTGGCAGCTTTTATTTCCTCTGTCAAGCATGCTGAGTAATTGGACGTGGTGGTCAAATTAAGAATTTTTTTTCTAGCTGAAGATAAAAATAAAGTCAACTTCCTGTCTACCATTTGATCTGTGTTTCCCGAAAAAGAGATCCTGTGGGACCCTTTCTAGGGCATGGATTGCCTCTTTCAACAATGTTCATGTTGTCCAAATTTGGTGAGGTCCTATGTATGCCAGAAGGTACCACTTTCCATATTAATTCTAAAGGGAGCTTAAGTTGATAAGGAAATGTTTAAACTGAGATGAGATGCTTTCTGTATGAAGTGTTGAAAAAGAATCAGTTTGGCCTAGCAGCAAAGAAGCACAAGGAGAGAAGATCACACAGCACTTACAGGATGGCCAAGGGATCAGGCCCAGCCAGCATGGATTTAGGAAGGGCAGGTCCTGCCTGACCAACCTGATCTCCTTCTATGATCAGGTGACTGCCTGGTGGATGTGGGGAGGCCTGTGGATGTGGTCTACCTGGACTTCAGCAAGGCCTTTGACACCGTCCCCCCCAGCAAACTGCTGGCTAAGATGTCAGCTCATGGCTTGGACAGCAGCACTCTGAGCTGGGTTAGGAACTGGCTGGAGGCTGAGCCCAGAGAGTGGTGGTGAATGGTGCCACAGCCAGCTGGCAGCCAGGCACTAGTGGTGTGCCCCAAGGATCATAGTTGGGCCCCATGCTCTTTAACATCTTTATTGATGATCTGGATGAGGGCATCGAGTCCATCATCAGTAAATTTGCAGATGACACCAAGCTGGGGGCAGGAGTTGATCTGCTGGAGGGCAGAGAGGCTTTGCAGAGGGACCTCGACAGGCTGGACAGATAGGCAGAGTCCAAGGGCAGGAGATTGAACACATCCAAGTGCCGGGTTCTGCACATTGGCCACAGCAACCCCAGGCAGTGCTACAGGCTGGGGTCAGAGTGGCTGGAGAGCAGCCAGGCAGAGAGGGACCTGGGGGTACTGGTTGATGGTAGGCTGAACATGAGCCTGCAGTGTGCCCAGGCAGCCAAGAGGGCCAATGGCATCCTGGCCTGCATCAGGAACAGTGTGGCCAGCAGGAGCAGGGAGGTCATTCTGCCCCTGTACACTGCACTGGTTAGGCCACACCTTGAGTCCTGTGTCCAGTTCTGGGCCCCTCAGTTTAGGAAGGAGGTTGACTTGCTGGAATGTGTCCAGAGAAGGGCAACGACGTTGGTGAGGGGTTTGGAACACAAGCCCTATGAGGAGAGGCTGAGGGAGCTGGGGTTGCTTAGCCTGGAGAAGAGGAGACTCAGGGGTGACCTTATTGTTCTCTACAACTCCCTGAAGGGAGGTTGTAGCCAGGCAGAGTTTGGTCTCTTCTCCCAGGCAGCCAGTACCAGAATAAGAGGACACAGTCTCAGGCTGCACCAGGGGAGGTTTAGGCTGGAGGTTAGGAAATAAGTTCTATACAGAGAGAGTGATTGCCTATGGGAATGGGCTGCCTGTGGTTGTGGTGGAGTCACCGTCATTGGAGGTATTCAGGAGGAGACTTGATGGGGTGCTTGGTGCCATGGTTTAGTTGTTTGGGTGGGTTGGATTGGTTGATGGGTTGGATGTGATGATCTTGAAGGTCTCTTCCAACCTGGTCTGGTCTATTCTATTCTATTCTATTCTATTCTATTCTATTCTATTCTATTCTAAGAAAGCAGCTCAGAATCATATTGAACTGGAGTAAAAACACAACTTATTTTCTTCCAATTCTGGTCCTGGGAAAGCTGAGGAAGGTAGAATTGCAGAATGCATAGGTAGATGAATCTTCCCACAAGCAAATATGAAATTTTAAGGTAAAGGAGACATTAAGTTCAGTAACAAACAAACATCCTGAGTGGTTTGCATCTCCTCTGGGATGGCACATGTGAGCAAATAATTTTGAGATAAGTCCTCAAAGCTATGCCTAAATTAGTATAGGAATTTTGTTTGCATGTTGTTGGAATGTGCAGCTTTTACCTCGTTCTCCAGAGGTGAAAAGTAGTACCTTTTCCACTCGCTTCCCTGCTTGGAGATCTTTCTGATGTTCTGTGTATCCACAGATGTTTGTATTTCCTTTGTTCTATTTCTTGCATTCTGTTGATCTATCTTGTTCACAAAGGAGCAGATTCTACTGTTGCATTGCATAGAAGTGTGAAGTCTGCTTTTCCCATTTTTGTAAGGATTGGCTGTACTGCCTCCTGCATTGTCTAGAGAAAATACAGAGAAAGCAAATTTATTTTTGACATTTTGACTAATGACTCAGAAGAGCCTGCTGCTTCCTTTTAAGGCTGGTTGAGTGGCAAATAAAACTAGATACAGCTGATAACCTGGAGTGCTTAGAAGAAAAAAAGCTACTTACACATCCTTTGACTTTTCTTATTTTGTTTGTAATTGTTATTTACATTTTTATGCATATCCTTTGGTTTGGCTCTTACATATTTTCCCAAGCATTTCAAACCCTTAGAGCTGTAACTATTACATTAGGCTTTTAGTTGGGTGTTGAATGGCTCTGAAGGTAACTGATATATAGGTGTTCTACAGGGCTTTGAAGCACAAACCAAGTCTCTATGGTAGAGACATGAGAATGTTTTTAATTTGCTTTCATTGAACATAGGTAGGACTCAGTGATCTCAAGGTCTCTTCCAGCCTGGTTAATTCTACTCTACTCTACTCTATCTGGTTTTAATCGTCACTACATATATTTTTTGGGTTATTCACTGTTGGTTGTACTGAACACTGAGAAAAGTGTATTGACTGATCACTTACTGGAAAGCTGGTGTTCTCTGGGGGAAACAAAAGAATATAACCCAAGCCTATTCCACTGTTGTTTGAATTTTTTTTTTACAATAACATTGAGAACCAACTTTGTCCTAGGTAAGGGTGTATTGCAGCTGCTCAACCCTGAGGCTATCTGTGCAATGAAATTGGAATTTAGAAGAACAATTGTCTTGTGCAGGCTTGTGATGCTGCACTTTAGATAGTCATGTCTCCTCTTTGCATCTTCAAGGCTTTCTCTGCTCTGTCCTTCAGATTTGCTTTAGGTTGCACTTGTCTATTCCTTGTCTATATCCTTCTCTATTTAGTTTTTGTGATAGCTCTTTCCCCTCTTCTTTTTTATCCCCCTTTTAATTTTTGGCCAGTTTCCTTGTTTGTATTTCCACCCCCCATTCCCATTCTTGTTTCTGTTATTCTATCCTTGTACTAGCATTTTGGTTTCTTTAGAGCAACAATGGCGTGGGTATAGCTCAGTGGTAGAGCATTTGACTGTAGATCAAGAGGTCCCAGGTTCAAATCTGGGTACCCCCTCTTTTGAACGTGAGCCTGCAGTGTGCCCAGGCAGCCAAGAAGGCCAATGGCATCCTGGCCTGCATCAGGAACAGTGTGGCCAGCAGGAGCAGGGAGGTCATTCAGCCCCTGTACGCTGCACTGGTTAGGCCACACCTTGAGTCCTGTGTCCAGTTCTGGGCCCCTTAGTTTGGGAAGGATGTTGACTTGCTGGAACCCTTTCCCTGCACCAGGGGAAGTTTATGCTGGAGGTGAGGAGAAAGTTCTTCACCGAGAGGGTGATTCACCATTGGAATGGGCTGCCTGGGGAGGTGGTGGAGTCGCCATCCCTGGAGGTGTTCAAGAGGGCACTGGACATGGCACTTGGTGCCATGGTCTAGTCGTGTGGTCTTTGGTGACAGGTTGGACTCGATGATCTTCGAGGTCTCTTCCAACCTTGGCGATACTGTGTTACTGTGATACTGTAACATGTCCAGAGAAGGGCAACAAAGTTGGTGAGGGGTTTGGAACACAAGCCCTGTGAGGAAAGGCTGAGGGAGCTGGGGTTGCTTAGCCTGGAGAGGAGGAGACTGAGGGGTGACCTTATTGTTCTCTACAACTCCCTGAAGGGAGGTTGTAGACAGGCAGAGGTTGGTCTCTTCTCCCAGGCAGCCAGCACCAGAACAAGAGGACACAGTCTCAAGCTGTGTCAGGGGAGGTTTAGGCTGGAGTTTAGGAAGAAGTTCTATAGAGAGAGAGTGATTGCCCATTGTAATGGTCTGCCCGGGGAGGTGGTGGAGTCACCTTCATTGGGGGTGTTCAGGAGGAGACTTGATGGGGTGCTTGGTGCCATGGTTTAGTTGTTTGGGTGGGTTGGATTGGTTGATAGGTTGGACGTGATGATCTTGAAGGTCTCTTCCAACCTGGTCTATTCTATTCTATTCTATTCTATTCTATTCTATTCTATTCTATTCTATTCTATTCTATTCTATCTATTCTAATGATACTCCTCTGCCTGAAAGGAAATGTAGATGAGTATTGTTGGGTTTTGCATTTGCCCTAGCCATAGCACTGTGCTATGTTTGGCAACACTTTGTAAAGGACATTCATTCACATTGTCAGGTTACTTCAATGATAGATGGATCTAGGGGCTATTTGAATGCATGGTTCTTGATTGACAGCCAGGGTTATAAAACCATAAGAGTGCTCAGTTGAGCCTGATAACTTGTCCCTGGCAGTGGACAGGACTCATTTTTGAGGACAGTTGAGATAGGGCAATCACACAGTATTCCAGGGAACACACCACATAATAATAGACAGATAGAGGTGAAAGTAGCAGTTTTGTTTCTGGTAACTTTCAATTTTTGATTAATGAATATGTATTTTCATCCATTTCTGGTGTTTAGGACATTCCATGACAATGAACTCCAGTTTCAAAAAATGCCGTGTGTGTCATGCAGTGGTTTCATTGGAGCCTTTCTCTTTTCTTTACTGCAAAGATTCACAGAAAATTATTTCTTTTTCCATGACATTCATGATTTCATAAGCTTCTATCATATGCCCTCTCCACAACAGTACATAATACTAGTTGCTATAAAAAGTAGTAGATGCCTATGACCACCTTAGTAATTTCTTTTTATGATTTCATTTTCAAATGAGTAGTAACAGAAATGGAGACTATAGAAGTGGGATATGAACCAAAGCTTTCTATAATGTGGAAGAGACAGATGTGCCATGCATGATTGTATACACTGACAGAATGATGTTTGCTTCTCTGTGCATTTCCTAATTAACATTATTTGAGTGCTGTTGAGCATTGAGCTAACTCTGTGTTACATTATGCGTGCCTATGGCAAAGATCTCTTTTTCTGAGTTGTGAAAGTTCATTTAAAACTCCTTAATAAGTCACAGAATCATAGAATCAACACGGTTGGAAAAGACCTCAAAGATCATCAAGTCCAACCTATCACCCAACACCTCATGACTAACTAAACCATGGCTTCAAGTGCCACGTCCAATCCTTTTTTGAACACCTCCGGGGCAGTGACTCCACCACCTCCCTCGGCAGCACATTCCAATGGCCAACAATTCTCTCTGTGAAGAACTTTCTCCTCACCTCCAGCCTAACCTTCCCCTGGCACAGCTTGAGACTGTGTCCTCTTGTTGTGGTGCTGGTTGCCTGGGAGAAGAGACCAACTCCCTCCTGGCTACAACCCCCACCTCAAGTAGTTGTAGACAGCAATGAGGTCTCCCCTGAGGCTCCTCTTCTCCAGGCTAAGCAACCCCAGCTCCCTCAGCCTCTCCTCACAGGGCTGTGCTCCAGACCTCTCCCCAGCCTCGTCGCCCTTCTCTGGACACATTCAAGAGTCTCAATGTCTTTCTTAAATTGAGGGGCCCAGAACTGGACACAGGACTCAAGGTGTGGCCTAACCAGTGCTGAGTACAGTCAAGTTGTTGTGCATCTGATCAATCTAACAGCTAATTCTGATTTTGCAACTTTGCCTAATTAAAGATGCCAACTAAGCTTGTAATTGAAATAGTAACTAGAATGAGACATGGAATCAGAATGAGACATGAATTTAAAAAAGCATAAGAAAAGGATTTAGAACAAAGTGAGTTTTCTACCAATCATATAGCCTGTTATGATACGTGGCACTAAGGTAGTTATTCTCTCTACACAACACAGCCAACAGAAAGCTAGTTTAGAGGCTCTTTGAAATAATCATGGCAATGCATGCAGTCTTGTGCTTGAGCTGCTGCTTGAAAACAGGTTACTCTAAGGACAGTTTTTGATCTTCCTAGACTTTGAGTGCTTTTACAGCTTTAATTCAGTGGCACATTATTAAACAGTCATGTGAGAAGGAGAATTGATAAGGAAATATATTGTAAAGTTCTCCCAATACAATTCAGTACCTCTCTGGAGGATTCTTCATTCCCAGCATACTTGCTTCCCAAAAGGGATATGGGACAAATACTGTGGTGCTTTTCATATGATCCTTGAGAAGGTGTGGTCACTGAGAAGTATACAAAGCAAGGGATGGTCAGAAACTAGATGGGGTGAAGATAAAATAACATAATGTTGTGATGACCTCCATTTAAAATGCAGATAACTTTGTGGAGGAATTTAGTACATTAAAGCCATGGAATGTGTAAAATTGTGGGTACTGTGGCCTCTGTGGGAAGGCTTAATTTACCTGATGGACTCTTCTGGAGCAGAGGGAGTAATTGAGATTCACAGTATCACAGTATCACCAAGGTTGGAAGAGACCTCAAAGATGATGCATGAAGTCCAACCTGTCACCACAGACCTCATGACTAGACCAGTGTGCCACGTCCAATCCCCTCTTGAACCCCTCCAGGGACGGTGACTCCACCACCTCCCTGGGCAGCACATTCCAATGGTGAATGACTCTCTCAGTGAAGAACTTTCTCCTCACCTTGAGCCAAACCTCCCCTGGTGCAGCTTGAGACTGTGTCCTCTCGTTCTGGTGCTGGTTGCCTGAGAGAAGAGACCAACTCCCTCCTGACTACAACCCCCCCCTCAAGTAGTTGTAGACAGCAATGAGGTCTCCCCTGAGCCTCCTCTTCTCCAGGCTAAGCAACCCCAGCTCCCTCAGCCTCTCCTCACAGGGCTGTGCTCAAGGCCTCTCCCCAGCCTCGTTGCCCTTCTCTGGACGCGTTCAAGTGTCTTGATGTCCTTCTTAAACTTATTGCATAGTTGAAGGAGGTGATTGATTCCCTTATAAACTTGTTTTTAAATTATTTGTGTGTGTGTACTAGCTACTTAGAAATTACATTTGTGCACTCCAATTTCTGTAGTGTTGGATGAGTATTGATGTTACAATATTCTGAAAATGTAAATATAACCTTTTTATTTCATGCAGGTGAATACAATTTGCTGGAATGATACAGGAGAATATATTTTATCTGGCTCAGATGACACCAATCTGGTCATCAGTAATCCCTACAGCAGGAAGGTATGTTTGTTCTGCATACTCAGTACTTTTCAAATAAGGTTTACATGATTATTTTTCAAGACATTCAGATGTTTTTCAAGCTATTATTTGAAAATGATAATATCAGGCACTTTGTAGATGTATCAATGGAAATAAAACTTCACAGTGCTTTAAAGCCTTAGTATTCTAATCCCTTGCAACATAGGTATTATCCCATTTCATGGTAGGTGGTCTGGCACAAAAGGAACATGGTCTCACAACAGATCAGTGTCAGAATTAGCAATAGGATTAAATAACTCCTGAGAAATCTTATAGTCATATAAATTGTTTTCTGTTTCATTTTAGTTTTAAAATATTGTATTAGTTTTTGCTATGCATGATACACCAAATGGCCTTCAAGTGCAATGTTGAAACGTCAGTACTGATTAAAATATTACCATTTGAAATTACATTGCCTTGTGTTTGTGTATATGTGGCTCCTAAGTAGCAGAAGTGCTGTAAAGGCCTCTGCTTTTCCAGTTCTGCACTTGCATGGGTTGCAATGAAATCAGATGGCTTCCAGTAATGCCAGCTAGTATCTGTCATGTGGTAGCAGTGTTTCATGCTTTGCTCTTTAAGGAGGCATTGATAGTTTGATAGAAGAGATGCTATGAACTTTGTCCCTCAGTGCTGGGTAGCCTATGCAGCAATGTTCAAGTGAAGTCTTCTCTCTTATGCTTTCTCAGAGGTTGAGAACTCAGACCTGAAGAGGTGCTGAAAAATTAAATGCAGTGAGGGAACCGAAATGTATGGTTGGCATGGTAGAAGAGAGTTTGAATAGAAGCTTATGGAAGCAGCAAAATTTTACCTTCCTGAAAAGCTGTGGTGGGAAAATAATAGTAATCAGGAATGTAGCCTGTGCCTATATGCAAGGCCATTTTCCTCACTTCCCAACATGAACTGCAGCTTCTAAACTTGCTCTCTTCCTTTCAACCATTGGTATCAGATTGACCACATTCAGATCAGTGGTGTTAGACCAGGGTTTCTCTTGGACTGGACTTCAGCTGAAGAAGGGATATCTAAGACATCTATAAAACAGATGAAGACACTTGAGAAGTAAAACATTTTCATGCAAGTAAAGGATGCTCAACATTGTACAAGGTTTATTTTATTATATTGCTATGGGATACCAATATTGTTCTTGCATCATTATTATATTAAAGTATTGTAGTATTTTCATAAATTCATCAATTTAAACTTTATTTTTTCAGGGGATCATTTTTCCCCACCACTGTGTACAACTGTTGCCCAATGAGAAAGGTAGAGATACACACATACCTTTCTTTTCATAGAACAGAAAAGATATTTTGTTTTCTTACTTTTAAGGGTTAGCTCTACCTAACAGAAGAGCAGATTTCCCCCCACAACCCATATATGCAGATGCAATTATAAACTAGCATGTACTGACAAGAAGACCTAATAATCAGTGTTGCTCCTGAAATGTACTAGAGATGCAGTTTTTAATGACTTACAATTGCTTTAGCTTTTTTCCTCTGGCTTGAGTTACAGAATCAATAGGAAAAGGCAGCAAATTGGTATTGGTAGCAGAAATGTACTATAATTTGTCATTTTGGCAGATACATTTTCTGTTATGAAGCAGCTAGAGTAGCAAAAATACACTTCAGCCATCAGTGTAGTCCTCTGTGTTAGTAAAATACCTAATTTGATAAGGAAGCATTTAATCTTGTTGATTTAATCTTATTTTTTGTGAGTTTTAAATTAAGTCACTTCAGTTCATGTAACATATGGCCAGATGCAAATGGTGATTGCTACTGTGTTATGTGTCTCAGAAGGAGACATTTTCTAAGTGTTACTCAAATCTGAATAGGTGATAGGTGTTTATAGTGCTTGTGCATCTCTTACATTATGGGTAAGATCCTGTGTTCTGCCTGTCTCAGAGCCCAGGACCCTTACTGGAACTATTTGGCAAAATTAATGTTTGCTTCTCTTTTTCTGGTGCCTCAGGGACTTGCACTGACACAGCTTCAGAAAATTAAACCAAATCAAGCTGATTAATTGTCCAAAGCAACAGATAGAACAGATGAGGGTTTGCTGGTGTTCAATGCACTAACTGCAAGATGATCTCATGTTAATAAAACGGGGTAGCATCCAACACTATCAGAGATGCAAACCTTTGCAGTTGCTCTGATACAACAGAAATGTAGCAAAAGTTAAGCCATATACTGGAGGTGCAATTCTCACCAAGAAAGGTGTCACTGTCTTGGGTGGAGGAAAAGGAGCACAGCCCATCAACAGTCCTTGTCTGTGTCTTTCCCTCCCAAGTGCTGATGCACCCATTGCTGCTGGTACTGGTGCCCCTGGATGCTGAGAAATGTTCTTCTTGTGGGTTTTATACCCTAGCCCCAGATGTTTTTGTCTTCTGGGTGACTGTAGTGGTTTGAACCTTAGCTGGAGCTTAAGACCTCAGATGGTAGCAAACCGAGAATTCCTCCCCCGCCCCTCTCTCCTTTTCCCTGATAAGGGAAAAGGGAGAGAAACAAAACAAACAAAAAAAGAGATAGGGGAAAAGAGAAGGAGGTATATTTACCAAAAAATAATCTGGAGTTGGTTTGGAAGTAGGAGAAGTAAATTTTTAAACAAAATATATGTATATAGCAATAACAGGGAGGCTTTATAAGGGTAAGGAATAAGGATGAATAGGAAAATACACAAACCCCAGCTTGGATGGCCCTATATTTCTCTTGATGTAAGTGGATTTCAGTCCTTTAGAGAAATGTGGATGCAATAGGGAAAGACCAGGCCTGACCGTATGGCAGAACCAGGAGGCTGACAGTGACTGTTGGCCCTCTTCAACAGGCGAGGCAGGAGCAAATGGTCACAGTGTCTTCCTCTTTATAGGCTTGCTAGACAGGAAGGGGGAGTGGAATAGACCACCTTTGACCAGGGGGACCCCTCCTCCTGGGAGGGGGAAATCAAGTCCCTTTCTGTTCACCTGGATCAAGTTTCTTTTGTCCTCTGGGGGAAGCAGGGCTCTCGCAGCCCTCCCCCCAGGATGGGGGTAACCCAGCACAGTGACATTAAGCATGATTTGGGAGGAGAATTGAATAGCATAGTCATATATATTTAATATGTACTCAGATTTGTTCATTGGCATACTGAGAGGTGTCATCTTTAGTATTAAAATTGTAGTTATTTAGGCAAAAGTCTTCACTTGGCTACCCTGAGCCTCAAAATCTGGTTTGATGCTGGGTGTTTGTTATTTTGGCCTGCCTTCATTTGCTTTAGCCAAAACAGGGCTGAAGACCCTTCCTTCAGCTTTTTGGCAGGCCAGCTTGGCAGATCTTCATTTAACACAGACATTTACTGATTGTAAATGGCCTTGGTCCTTTGTGCTAAATCAACTTGCATTCCTGTCTCATGGTAAGACAGGCAGGTATCCCACAGCATCTGAGGAGAAATAAGTTACTGTGATTTCTACTAGTAATTGCAAGTCCCAGTGAAAAGGATCAGTGCCTTATTATACTTTGGGATGGCTGAGAAGAATTCTTGTTGTGGATCTTTTTTTCCTCATTTGTTTTAGGCATCACATTACTAAGGGTGGGGAGCAGGAGGAGTTTGGATGGAGCTAAAGTTCTACATGGCAGAAATATGGTACAAACATATGGAAATTCATGCATTTGCCTCAGGTTGAGCACTCAGTTTTCAAAGCCTTTAAATGAAGCCTGAGACTTATCTTGGCTAATACCAATGTGAAGACATGGTTCTTAGGAGTTTCAGGATTTTTGAGTCACTCAGGATTTTTGAATCTTTAACCTGGTTTGCCTTCTGGAAGAGGAAGGGTTCAGCACACGTGAGAGTTCTGGGGAGACTTCAGAGGGTGCTTGCTGGGGCTGAAGGTATACAGCTTTTCTACAATCTGGATTGCTACTTTTCACTTTAGGGTGGGGTTCCATTAGGTTTGCTTTACTTAAAAAGAAGGTTTGACCTCTTTAAAGGAAGTACTATTGAAAAGATTGGATTGATAATTATTCTGCACTGAGTGTCTTGAATGGGAACCCAAAATTAACTGTATCCTGAAAAGCTTTGTAATCCACTGATATTTGGCTTGTATTTGTTTAAACAGACTTTTTTTTTCTTTAAAAAAAGGAAACCAGAGTGGTAATAAAATCTCTTTCAAAAATGGCTTTGTTTTTTTGATGTGATTTTAAAGATACTATTTTGTTCATCGTGGTGACTTCTTATTGGGAAGATTTTCCATTTAGATAGGGAGCTGAAACATTTCAGGTTTAATGAAGCCAACAGGGGAGCTGCCAGAAATTCTATTTTCATGGAGGAAAGTACTTATTGTTATGGATAGAAGCTTGTTTGTAAGATTTTGGGATTGCCACATGAATTAGTAACCCTATCCTGAGATTTAATCTATGGCTTTATGAGATGCAATTTGAATTCTTCAATTTGTTGCCTTTTCTTTTATTTTCCTGTGTGGCATATTACCGAAGCAATTGTAGAAGGTATGAATACATAATTATTGCACCAAGTTAAGTGCTTTGAAGAACATCTGAAATTCTTTGCTTCCCTCCTCCTTCCCTTTTCCTTCAGTCATTAAGTTTTTGTAGCCTCTTACATGTTGATAGTAAAATGCTCAAATGGAGTAAAGTGGGGATATTATTTTACTCGGTGTAGCTAACAGTAAGCTTTTGAGGGATGGTTGGTTGTTGTAGTCTCTCATCTTTTTCTCTACCTAGACAGCAGCAACTTTTATACCTCTTTCTCCTCTATAAGGCTGTAAAAGAGGATGTGCAGTTCAAGGAAGAAGGGCATGGAAAATATTGTGCATGTAGTACATACTATAATACTTTATTACTTTTCATTGCAATGCTGTGCAACAGTCAGGAAATTGAGGGGCAAGCAAGGTGAGATCTGCTTTTTGAGAAAGCTCTTTACTGAAAATGTTTAGATGTGTATGTTTCTGAATCCTATTTCCTTTTACAGTGGATGAGAGAAGGGAGGGAAAGAAAAATCTGAGGTTTCTTTCAAGTTTGTGGGTAATCGTCAAATGCAGATCTCTGTGTCTAAACTGAGCTCAGTACATGGGGAAAGACTGAAGCAGAAGATAAGAATAAGTTAGGTGATAAGACTAAGTGAAGAATAAGTGATAAGAAGATAAGAATAAGTGACTGCATGAAACCTGGGGGCATTAGGTTGAGGTTTGTTGGAAAAAGTGGGAAAAGTAAGAAGCGCTTGTACCTTGGTAAGAGAAGGACTCTGTGCCGCAGAGTAAAGAGAAGAAAAAGTCTGTCTGGGTATATTCAGTAACAGGGAGGAAGTGGTGAACTGGCAAGATGATAAAGCCCCTAGGTTAGAGTGGGTTTTTTTTTAATGATCTGTTTTTAATATGGAGATCAAAAAGAGTTTCATGTCAGGAGAGATTCTTTCACAGAAGCAATAACATAAAATCAGAGGTGGGACTGACAGAAGACAGCTTTAACTTTTATCTGAATGAGGGTACCTTATGGACCTCTTGTTCTGAGTTGCTCCTTTGACACCGAGTTCCTTATTTCCTTTGAATATATATATAGTATATATAAAAGATATTAGGTCTTGTCTATCTTTCAGATGTATTGGTTTAAGTTGACTAGCCCCACTAGAAGGGACAGGGCTGCCCCCCTCACCCCAGGTTGATGCAATGCAAGCTGGCTAGTATATTCTACGCCATGCTAACATCTTGATCACTGCAGAATGGGAAGGGGTTGACCAAGGCTTAGTGGACTTGAAGTATATTCTATAGCTTGTAGTTTCCTGTCCTGGGTATGTTTTGTGGAGTTTGTTTGGTTTGGGGTTTTTTTGCTTGCGTTGGTTGGTTTGGGGTTGTTTGGTTTTGGTTTTTTTGCCCCTCCCCAGGCTTCTGGGGCAGGGCTGCCCTCAATTTTGTAGTTTGGGGGTGATTTGTGTTTTGTCTCTTCCCCTGTTGCTGCAGACTGCCAGTACGGCTGTTTTCCTTTGTGTAATCTGATATCCCTGCAATAGAGTAGTAAATTGTCCTTATCACAACTAGCATCTCTGCCTCCCGGGTCCTTCTCCTCCACACGGAGGGGTCAGAGTGGAGGAAGAAGAAATCCCTCTGTTGTGAGCAGGGCTGAGCTGCCAGCTGAGTTGAAACCAGGGCACAGAATATGCAGATGGACCATTAATTTTGTGTGTGTGAATTGTTTAAAAGGTGCACTTGTGTAGTATTAGTCATGAGCTGTCTCTGAGAGAGCAACTTCATTTGCATAATGTTTCATTGGATTAGGTTAATTGAGTGGAATTTCGGAAGTAATTTGCATACTGTAAACAACTTGGTAAATATCTTTTTCCTATTAGTAGTTTGCTTTTAAGTGCTGCAGATAGGAGAAGTAAGACTAGAATGTTCACTGATGCCCAAGAAAGCATATGGAGGGTTTTTTCACTTTTGAGAGGCTAATAACAAATAGGTTAGGAATTGTGAAGAGTTACCACATAGCGGTTAGAACCAGCTGTGATGATGAAGTAAATTACATGCTTCTCTGCTGTACTGTAGGTGACTGACATTCATTGACCTGGAGCCAAATTTCAGTTTATTGCCTTGTAATCATGTTCTTAAATGTTGTTTATTTGTTTTTTAACTGGTGTCAACACATCCTTTCTTGTAAACTTTGGTTCTCCTTTTGAAAGTGAATTTATTATAAGAATATCATCAATTTTTAACGCCTGTAATGTTGTCTTGCAGTACAGTACCCTGTTCTTGACCCATGATATTCTAGATCCTCCAGTTCTTTTCTCACTGACATGCTGACTGGCTGCACTGTCATCCTGGACTGACGTTTTACTTTGAGAAACCTGATACAATATGTAACTAGCAATTTGAAAACATAAGGTGGCAGTTACATTCCAGTCCTTGACTTTTGCAGGCTGCTTTGTACAAGTGCATAAGTGAATGCCTCCTGTGGAACCACATTGCTCTTTGAAGAAATTATGTGTGAAGAGAGGTTCTCTGTTCTGTTGTATTAAACTGTAGGTTACTGGCCACCTGTACATAAATGATGTTTTATAGCACCAGAGCCCACATGTATCGTTGTCCCATCCTTTATTTGCTTTGGCAATATTAACCTGATACAACCTTCCTTTTCCTTTCTTCCTTAGGTTTTAACAACCATTCGCTCAGGACACAGGGCAAACATTTTTAGTGCGAAATTCTTACCATGCACCAACGACAAACAGATTGTATCTTGTTCTGGAGATGGAGTCATTTTTTACACTAACGTTGAGCAGGATGCGGAGACCAACAGACAATGCCAGTACACGTGCCACTACGGAACTACCTATGAGGTACCTCACAAAAGTCAACGCTTTCAAACTAGGCAGAATGCCTTATTTCCTTGTATGGTTCTCCAAGATTTTAAGCAGGCTGCTGAAAGCTTTATTTCAGTGAGAATTAAAGAACTTTCCTTATAGCTGTGTTGTGCTGGTTTAGTTTGAAGGCTTTTGGTGTGTTTTTGTTGGTTTGTTTTGTGGGTGTTTTGGTGGTGGTGGTGGTTGGTGGGTATTTTGGGTTCTTTAGTTTGTTTGTTGGTGTGGTTTTGGGGTTGGTTTTTATTTTGTTTAGCCTGGAGAAGAGGAGGCTCAGGAGAAACCTTATTGCTCTCTACAACTATCTGATGGGAGGTTGTTGCCAGATGGGGGTTGGTCTTTTCTCCCAGGCAACCAGCACCAGAACAAGAGGATGCAGTCTCAAGCTGTGCCAGGGGAGGTTTAAGCTGGATGTTAGGAAGAAGTTCTTCACAGAAAGAGAGATTGGTCATTGGAATGTGCTGCCCAGGGAGGTGGTGGAGTCACCATCACTGGTAGTGCCTGGCTGAGGCACTTGGTGCCATAGTTTAGTTGATTAGATGATGTTTAGTGATAGGTTGGACTTGATGATCTCTGGGGTCTTTTCCAACCTATTCTACTCTATTCTATTCTATTCTATTCTATTCTATTCTATTCTAATTTTTAGTAATTATGTATGCTTTAAAAGGAAACACATTGTTTGAATTATATGGAGGACTTTCCAAAACAGTGTCATTAAGGCCACTTTCTTTGCAAATACTTCACTGAAAGAATCTTCTGCAGAGCAAATGTGATTTAAATTGTCCTGTGAATTTGTATCCAAAGGAGCTTGGGGGGCAGAGACAATGGCTGTATCCCCTGACCCAACTTTTCATGAGTCTAATGCCTTTGCCACGCTTCATATCCTTCTCAGACATGCTTATTTCAGTGTGTTTAAGTTACTTAATATGAAAAATTTATTTAGGTAATTTCTCTATTTTGTATTCCAGTCAACTCTTTATGAGTAAATTTTGAGCTACTGGATTCCATCCTGCCTTGGAAATTTCTTTCATATAAATAGACAAATGAGGAAGTAGAGTATTACGTTAGGAAGGTAATCAGCAAAGTCTGCTGCTTGTAAAACTGTGCTTAAAATAAATAAGTAAACCCCAGCTACTTCCTAGGTTATAAACATTGCAGGTTTTTGGACTATTTGTGGTTTCAGATTTTTTTTTTTTTAACCTTACCACAGTACACACATGGTGGGAGGGAATCACAAACACCTTACTTATCAAACTAATTTAGCTCACATTCCATAACAAGTTTTTCTGTTTCCTTCTTTGTATTGTAAAGTGAATTAAACATTTAAAAGTCTTTGATAAAAGAAGTGGAGCCTCTGCAGGGTTATGTGAAAAAAGCCCAAACGACTGAAGTACTGCCAGAATTTTTGATCATGTAGTAAAAGTATCCTTAGGGTTGCAATTACATGTGTTCTATTAATGGTTTTATCAAAAACATTTTCTGTCTACAGGGGAACTTTGTAATCATTTGAGCAAACCTTGTGATACTCACTCTCTTTCTGAGATTTGTGGTTTTCTTGTCATCTAGTTTGGTGTTGCCTGTGTTTAATACAAGAATGTGTTTTCAGTTTTGCAAAACATGTTCTGGATCCCAGGCTCACATCATCTGCTTTTATTTTTAACATTTGTTGGAGAAACCACTTAGAATAGCAACAGTCCTTGTGGCCTCAAACCAGAAGATTAAATTGCCTCAGTTCTCACTGAAGTTTACTATATATAGTAGTCTGTCTGCTAGACTCTGGGTTCTGCAGGTTGTTGATTAGATGTTCTCTGTATCTCAAATAAAGCCTGCCTTTTCATAAGAACATCTGGAGACTGAGATGCTCTTGCTTAAAGATGAAATGCCCTCGTTGAACAGAGGGTCTATCAGGTTGTTGTATTGTGATTTCCTGGGGAAGTAAGCCTTCCCCTAATGGGTGGTTGCAGGGTTGATGAGTAACCAATTACTGGCTTACCTGGTACCTTTATTTCCTGGATAGTTAGCTATGAGTATTATCAAAAACACTTCTGAGATTGAGAATAAGAGAATAGCTATGGGTACTGTGCAGAACAGATGTGAAGATGTAGTGGTAGAAGTAGGATTTGGTATGTGCAATTGGAGGTCATGAGCTAGGCTGCTCAGAGTAGTGCAAATGGAAGAGCTGGTGCCAGCATAGAAGTCATCATGGCTGTTTGGATCTGCCTGAGCTTAGGTTGACTATCTGTTTGCTTGATTACATGAAGTGGCTGATAGGAGGTGCAAACCGATGATCAAATGGGGGAAAAAATCAATGAAAACAGCTGCCAGTTGTGCTTGAGGGTCAGGACTAGTAATAGAGACCAGAACTGTAAGGCTTTTAGCCTGTAGTGTGAGATGTCAGCTGTCTCTTTGCAAGGTGTCATCAGTAATGATGGTAATGCACATTGCAAGCTACTAGACCAATGATAAATTTGATAGGTACAAGAGACTGCCCAAAGACACTGGAAAAGTTTAAAAAGTATTTTAGAAGAAATATGGGGAGCCCAACAGCCTACCAAATCAAGATGCATGCTTTATTGTTGTCTGTATAGAATGACTTTAGCTGAACACTAACTATTTGTATGAATATTCAAAATTCATTTCTTCAAAATCATTAATTGAAGGGAGTATGGACATTTGACTGCTGTACTGCAAGCTCAACATGGTGGTATTTGGGATGATTTTTGCTTAGCAGATAATGTTAACAAGGGTATTATTGTTGTTTTGAATGACAGTAGAGTGATACTCTTCTGTTCATACTGTTTTAGAATGCACTTAATGGCAGTAATCTGGAAATCCCTGTATGACTTGGACTATTTGTAACAGATTAAAGTGCTGTGAATGGGTTAACCTGCCTGTTTCCCCCCAACAGAGAAATGAGGGAAAAGTCACACACCCACACCCACACACACACCCACACACACACACCCACACACACACCCACAAATACACACACAAATATCTCTGGGGTTAGATAAAATAAAAGGAGTTTGATGCAAATGTGATAACATAATGCACAGTTACCTTAGCCTATTTGCAGAAAAAGCACAGTAGAAAGCAGTAGCAAGCAGAAGCAAGCGAGCCAAACCACTGCATCCATGCCCTTCATGATGCCATCCCCGAGGGAAAAAGCCAGTCCCGAAAACCTGGCACCCAAAAGCAGCAATCAGAACCGGAAGCCTCTCGTATTACAATCTGAACTTCAAGCCCCATAATACTTTGCTTCAGCCAGCACTTCATTTTGAAGCCAGCATGAGGCAGGATGGTATAAATAGCAGCAGATTTAAACTCAACCCATATGTGGGTTTAACAACTGTGTCTCTTTTTGAAGTTATTCTTCTTAACCTGTGAGGTTTAACATGTTTATGTTTGACCTCTTTTCAAGAAGTCTTTGAAAATACCAGTTTATGAAACATTTTTACAAAGCCTATGAATTCTGTTACTGTGTCTGAAAGCTGATGTTTGAACACTCAATGCATGTGTGGCTATGTGGTGTAGCAGACGGTTTTTTGAGCCTTGGCATACGAAAGTGTGAGGATTTTTTAAAGCTGTGTCTCAGCTTCAGCTTCTGACATGACACAACTTTGTCATTGAGAAGTTTCTGGAGTGGGAAAATGAATTCAAAATATGACTTTACTACCCAGCTGTATGTAACCACATGATCGCATTAAATATAGAACTGAACTCATTGAGCTCTCTAAATAACAGAAGCTAACATCATCTGTCCCTGACATACTAATTCTAAATTTGAATGTGGTTAGAATTTATACTCCACCTTAAAACCGAAGTTTGTGACAGTTCAAGACATCACAAAACCCACTGAAACAGAGGAAAGTGGAAACTCACATACTTGTTATGAACTGACAGATAACCGGACAGTCTGGAGGAGAATAAAGTAGAGAGGGATGAAGGAAGCTCTTGAAACATGTTTCTGGAGAACTTGTTGATGAAGATGGTTACAAGTTTATTTTTACTCAGCTGAATGCTTTTCTTTATTGCTCTACATGTTAATTGCATTTGAGAAAGAGAATGTGCCTCTTACTTCCACACCTTCACTACAATAAAATGATCACATAGCTACACATTTTAAACATACATAAAAATACTTGCTTAGGAAAAAATTCTTCAATGTGTGTAATGTGTACTTGTTGAACTTAAACAATTAAGAGCCCTTGTTCCTATATTTGAGTCTGCACTTTATAAACACCTAGAGAAATGGAGAAGGTTTTAAACACCATGCATAAAATCTGACGTGGGGGTGGACAGATGCACTGCTTAATTACATGTATAATGTGAAACGGTATCAGTGTGAACAAAATACAGCTACTAGAAATAAGTTTGCTGTGTTACACCACATTCAGCAACGTTCTTGGAGTACATGTTTCCAGTGAAAGCTCTGCATTGACCTACAGCAAAGAGGCTGGCAGGATTTGGTGGGTTTAAGAGCCATTGCTGGCCTTATAACTACACTAATAAAATTAACTTGAGTGAATGTGTAGTGAAAACCACGATTTTCAATATTCTGTGCTAACATATTGTGAAATAACAGTCATAGCTCAGATGTTATTGTTCCACTGTTATTAAAGTGTCATGGATTGAGTTGAACTTGCTGCTGCTATTCATACCATGCTGCAGTCATGCTAGCTTCAAAAAAATGAAAGGGCTAACTGGAGCAAAGTATTATGGAGCTTGAAGTTCAGATTGAAACATGGGAGGCTTCCTGTTCTGGTTGCTGCTTCTGGGTTCTAGATTCATGAGTGTTGGTTCCATTGGAATGTGCTGTCCAGGGAGGTGGTGGAGTCACCATCACTGGAGGTGTTTAAGAGGGGACTGGATGACGCACTTTGTGCCTGGTTTAGTTGATTAGATGGTGTTGGGTGATTGGTTGGACTTGATGATCTCAAAGGTCTTTTCCAACCTGGTTAGTCCTGTCCTGTCCCATCCTATCCCATCCTATCCCATCCTATCCCATCCTATCCCATCCTATCCCATCCTATCCTATCCTTTTTTTCCAGGCACAGTGGGAGTCAGGTCGCTGTGGGTTTTGGTTTTCTGTTTCCTGCTGTTTTTCACTGTATTTCACTGTGCTCCTTCTGCAAATAGGCTAAGCTAAGGTTATCGTGCATTGTATTATTAGATTAATTGGATTATTAGTTAAGGTAATTATACATGGTGATTATGATATATTAAACTCTTATCTCTTTATCTCAACCCTGAGTTTTGTGTGTTACCTCCTCCCTCACTTTTGTGTTGGGGCAGCAGGGAGTTTAGCCATTGTGCTAAACCATTACAGCTTTGTTCTGTCTGTTAAACTTCTTGTTTGTCAGCAGTAAGATTTGGCACAGCACACAGTAAATTAATGTACTAAACATTACAAGGAGAAATGTTGAATCCTGCAGAGATTGCCTTTGTAATGTCACTTTAGGTAGTGATTTACAGATATCCATAGATTACTTTTAAGAATGGTGATGGGACGAGAATAAATCACAACACAAGAAGTGTAAAAGGAATCACTCATTTGCTCTGTGTTCAGTTGGTGTACTACACTATTACTGATTTTTGGAGATTTATAAATTACTGTGAAGTTACTGCTAGTAGCTGTAGTATAGGAAAAGAAAATACTGTGAGTTTCTGCAACAGTCTTTGTTTTGTAATTACCATTGTCATGGTTTAGACGAGGTTGGCAACTGAGCTCCACGTAGCTGCCCCTGCAACGCTCTGATGGGATGGGAAGGGAAATCAGGAGGAAAAAGGCAAAAAGACTTGGGCTGAGATAAGGAGAATTCAATAAAATAGCACAAAGAGAGAAGAAGCAACAGTAATAACAGAATTACTAATGAAATAATATCTAAAGCAAGTGATACAAAATGCAGTACTGACTGAGATGGCCTGGCCTGACCCAAGCCATCTTCCTGATCCTGCCCCATCCACCCTCACTTGCTCCAGCAGTCCCCCCTTACAGCCAGCTATCTTGGCTGTGGCTCCTCCCAGCTTGCTATGGAGAAAATGGACCCTATCCTAGCCAAAAGCAGGACAAACACGGTATTTCATCCTTTCATTGACCTGTGGAATGAAGCTTTAACGTGGTAGTTCCTTGCCTTTTTATTTTGTCTTAAGCAGGCTTTCTTGAGTGAAGCCATACGTGTAAGACTCCATCTGAGTCTCCTATAGTTTGAGCAGGGCTGAAGTAAGGAAAATGGGGCTCTTAACAAAGAGCATAAGTTAATGACAGCCTTTAATTCACACATGCCTCAGGAGACTACCTTTATTCCTTATGGGAATAAAAGACATCTATTATTTTTATATAATTCAGACTTCTGAGGGGTTTGTTTGTTATTGTTGCCTGATAGAGAATAAACTCAGTGTCCATTGAATTACAGTATCACAGTATCACTAAGGTTGGAAGAGACCTCAGAAGATCATCGAGTCCAACCTGTCCCCACAGACCCCACGACTAGCCCATGGCACCAAGTGCCACGTCCAATCCCCTCTTGAACACCTCCAGGGATGGTGACTCCACCACCTCCCTGGGCAGCACATTCCAAAGACGAATGACTCTCTCGGTGGAGAACTTTCTCCTCACCTCCAGCCTAAGCTTCCCTTGGCGCAGCTTGAGACTGTGTCCCCTTGTTCTGGTGCTGCTTGCCTGGGAGAAGAGACCAACCCCAACCTGGCTACAACCTCTCTTTAGGGAGTTGTAGACAGCAAGAAGGTCTCCCCTGAGCCTCCTCTTCTCTAGGCTAAGCAACCCCAGCTCCCTCAGCCTCTCCTCACAGGGCTGTGCTCCAGACCTCTCCCTAGCTTCATTGCCCTTCTCTGGACACGTTCAAGTGTCTCAATGTCCTTCTTAAATTGAGGGGCGCAGAACTGGACACAGGACTCAAGGTGTGGCCTGACCAGTGCTGAGTACAGGGGCAGGATGACTTCCCTGCTCCTGCTGGCCACACTATTCCTAATGCAGGCCAGGATGCCCTTGGCCTTCTTGGACACCTGGGCACACTGCTGGCTCATGTTTAGGCAGCTGTCAATCAGCACCCCCAGGTCCCTCTCTGTTTGGCAGCTCTCCAGCCACTCCGACCTCAGCCTGTAGCTCTGCATGGGGTTGCTGTGGCCAAACCCCATGCAGCAACATTTGGAAAATTGATTACAGTACATTTATTTATTGAAAGATAATTGAAATAATTGTAAGCTTTCACCTGTAAATCTTTAACCTTGTGACATCCACAGTTTTAACTTCATTAGTATGAACCTTTATTTGAAGTAGCACTTTTTCCATGTGCCTCTTTATTTCAGTAAAGAACTTGACCTGAGTCATACCTGCTTCAGTCTTTACTGCTGCTTAAAATGTTAATACTTTTTATTTCAGGTTATTGGCATTTCTGCACACATTAATACTTTTTTTTTTCATTTTATTTAAACAGATTATGACAGTACCAAATGATCCCTATACTTTCCTCTCTTGTGGTGAAGATGGCACTGTAAGATGGTTTGATACTCGAATCAAAACAAGTTGCACAAAAGAAGATTGTAAAGATGTAAGAGTGAAATCTTTTACTAAAGATGACCTAAATGTAGAGCTGTACATCATACAAACATAGGATATGAATTCTGGTAAGGCTTTTAGAAATAATAGGTTTCAGGGTCGTTGGTGGAGATGACAACATGTTTCCCAAGAAACAAAAAAAAAAGTTTGGGGAGTCTTTTTTTCTTTCCTTTTTTTTTTCTTTTTAATTTATTTTAGTGGAATATCAACTTTGGCATTTTTTAGTTCATGAACTTTGGTGTGGAACTTCTGATATGATTGAAACTTACCCTCTTGCTCTGCTTTATGTTAGTTTCTACAGAGTACAGAATTGGAGGCAAACAATTAGCTTTGACAATCATCTGCAGCCCTGTATTCTTGAGCATCCTTTGTCCCACCATGACGAAAAAGAAAAAGATGTTGATCATTAATTACACTAGATCAAATTAGTTACTGGTATTACTCCCTTAGAGGGCAAGCTATTTGTGATGTCCACTGTGTTTTGATTTCAGATATAGTTTTTCTCCAATTCAATATAAAACTGACACCAAATTATCTATTACTGCTCTCAATTGATTGTATTCTAAAAATGCATTGTGCATATTCACCAGTTCTAGGGGTTTCTTTCTTGGTTTTCTTCTATCCAGTTATTTGCTCATATATGAAATCTATTCTAACCCTTTAAATCCATTTAGACTGTTTCTGTGTATTTAGTACTTTCCTCACTCAACAGTTACTCAAGTTTCCATAGGAAAACCCAAGTAGCAACCTAGTTCATAAATCTGCAGTCGTTACACTTACCTATTCTGAAATATTTGTTCCTGTAGTTTGTTTTGGTTTATTTGTCTCCTTTTTTCATTATTGTTATTTTGAGATATAGTTCTTTCTTCAATATTTTCCCTTCTCTGCAGGGACTTTTCTGTTCGACTTATTTACAATCTACCTTCACAGGGCCAGACCTAGCTTTCTCAAAACCTCCTTGACTTGTGTCCTGAAGCAATAAATGGAATGAAGCTTATAATTGTCAGAGTTACTATTTGAATGCTGTGTTTTGGTTCGTTCTAGGATATTTTAATCAACTGCCGGCGTGCTGCCACCTCTGTTGCGATTTGCCCGCCAATCCCGTACTATCTCGCAGTGGGCTGCTCTGACAGCTCGGTGAGAATATACGATCGGCGAATGCTGGGTACAAGAGCAACAGGTAGGAACTGTGCCTTACAGTAAGCTTTTCTAACCATTTGTACTTCCAACTTCAGGCTGTGCTTTTCAAAGCAGATAAAAACATAGAATCAAGAAGGTTGGAAAAGACCTCAGAGATCAAAGTCCAACCTGTCACCCAACACCTCCTGACTAACTAAACCATGGCTTCAAGTGCCACACCCAATCCCCCTTTGAACACCTCCAGGGATGGGGATTCCACCACCTCCCTGGGCAGCACATTCCAATGGCAAATTACTCTTTCTGGGAAGAACTTTCTCCTCACCTTCAGCCTAAACCTCCCCTGGCACAGCTTGAGACTGTGTCCTCTTGTTGTGGTGCTGCTTGCCTGGGAGAAGAGACCAACCCCAACCTGGCTATAACTTCCCTTCAGGTAGTTGTAGACAGCAAGAAGGTCTCCCTTGACCCTCCTCTTCTCCAGGATAAGCAACTCCAGCTCCCTCAGCCTCTCCTCACAGGGCTGTGCTCCAGTCCTCTCCCCAGCCCCGTTGCCCTTCTCTGGACACGTTCAAGTGTCTCAATATCCCTTTTAAATTGAGGGACCTAGAACTGGACACAGGACTCAAGGTGTGGCCTAACCAATGCTGAGTACAGGGGCAGAATGACTTCCCTGCCCCTGCTGGCCACACTATTTCTGATGCAGGCCAGGATGCCATTAGCCATCTTGGCCACCTGGGCACACTGCAGGCTCATGTTCAGCCTACCATCAACCAGTACCCCAGGTCCCTTTCTGCCTGGCTGCTCTCCAGCCACTCTGACCCCACCCTGTAGCACTGCATGGGGTTGTTGTGGCCGAAGTATAGAACCTGGCACTTGGACTTGTTGATTGCCATCCTGTTGGACTCTGCCCATCTGTCCAGCCTGGCAAGGCCCCTCTTCAGAGCTCTCCTACCCTCTAACAGATCAGCTTCTGCCCCCAGCTTGGTGTCACCTGCAAATTTACTGATGATGGACTCAATCCCTTCATCCAGATCATAACTAAAGATATTGAACAGCACTGATCCCTGGGGGACACCACTAGTGCCTGGCTGCCAGCTGGATATGGCACCGTACACCACCACTCTCTGGGCTCAGCCTCCAACCACTTCCTAACCCTGTCCAATCCAGGGGCTGACAGCTTGGCCAGGAGTTTGCTGTAGGGGACAGTGTCAAAAGCCTTGCTAAAGTCCAGCTAGACTACATCCACAGCCTTCCCAACATCCACCAGGCTGTCACCTGGGCATAGAAGGAGATCAGGTTGGTGAGGCAGGATCTACCCTTCCTAAATCCATGCTGGCTGGGCCTGATCCCTTGGCCGTCCTGCAGGTACACAGTGATTGCACTTAAGATGATCTGCACTGTAACCTTGCCTGGGACTGAGGTCAGGCCGCCAGGCCTGGAGTTTCCTCCATCCAGCCCTTCTTGTGGATGGATAGTGAATGACTGAAGTGTTATACTGAGTGAAGAAGATTTCTCTGAGAAGTATGATTTGTAACAATAGTCCTTTAATATTTGCTAATACAGAAATCTTTCGTAAATCTTAAGGAAATCTTTGGAAATCTTAAATAAACTTAATCTCTTCAATCCTCTTAGAGTATGTGGTGTACTGGGTGCAGAAATAGACATTTTGTAATGTCTCTTCTTGAATTTTAATTAAGATCTTATCTTCCTGTACTCTGCCATGCTGGAATGTGTTGCTTCTTATGGAAAGGGATTTTATGAACTCTGTATCATGCAATATCCTTACCTTTGCAGTGGTTGTTGCTGTTTCTAACCATTTCACTGACAAGCAACAAATTCTTCAGGTGAAAACTAAGGGGCATCAGGTGCTTATTTCAGGATTTTCATTAAAAATTTCCAAGTCACTTGAAGCAAAAGTGCATCATGTAGTTCTGACATGCCTCTTTCTCATGTGGTATAATCATTGTTTGATTGGACATCATCTACACAGCCATGCATGCACATTCATGCAAACCATCAGTGTCACAAAATCTGTCATTTCTTGCAGCATTTTCATGTTGATCATTGTGATGGAGGAGAAAGGAGACTGTAAAGATGATTCAATAAACACAACTCCCCCTCTCACCAGGCTAACAGTCTCGTAAGATCTCTCCCATTCATCACAGTGGTCAGCAAAATTCTGTGAGAACTGTCTGAGAAACAGATTTCAGGGGACTGATGGAAAGGTACTGTGTACCTTCTTGTGGTGGGTTGAAGTTTCCCCCAGCATTAACTTTAGCCAGACTAACTCAGAAGCCAATGGAGCTGTATTTACAAGCACAATCTACACTCTACAATGGAATGCAATGAATGAGTACAAAATAGACAGGAGTTACAATATTATACAGATACTTACAATTAGCAAACAACATAAAAATCCCCTGGTCAAAAAGAGACCAGGGGAAGCTGCACCCCCCAAGCCCCTCAAAACCTCTTAAACTCCCCCTGTACCAAGAGAGAGATAGAGAAGCTGGGAGAAAGCAGTGTTGGTCTTATCCCAAGGTCAGCCAGAAGCATTATCTTCTCCCAGGCAAAGCAGAACAGCCAAGATCAGAGAAGAGAAAAGGAATGGGAATGGAAGTAAAATGTGAAGAATTGTTATGATACAGCTTCTCTTATCCCAGGCTTTCATCCAGTGAATTTGTTTAGAACAATCTTTTGTTTTCCTTTTCACACCCAATAGTGATTTGTTTATATTTTTCTACTTTTCTGCTCAAACTCTGCAGCTAAATTTTAAAGGCATAGCCTAAAACTGCCACACTTGTATTGTAACAACATGGGAATAAGACAAATGCAAGGATACCAGGCTGTGGAGTAAAGGAAAACCAAAATTTTCAAGATTGTAATTTTTCTGCATATATTTCTACAGTATTCTGCTGGTTTGGGGGTTGTGTGTTTGTTTTGAATAATTTTTCAGAGGTGAAGTATTCTGTGGCTACTGAGGAAACTATTGATTTTCATTTAAACTTTGTTTTGGTCCTTATGTAAAATGAGATAATAAAACTGAATTTTTCTGTGGTCAAGGACAGATTGTTGCACGTACTAAGCCACAACAGCTATGCCAACTGGGAAACAGTTGCATGGAAAATGTCTGGTTTATGCAGTGCTAGACCTTCTACTACGTAAATTATCTCTTCACAAACCTGTAATTCTAGAATCTCAGATTATTTACTGTGTGGAATGGAGATGAGTTGTCAGGGAAGCATGGTAAGTCCAGTGTGTTGTATAGCTCTGCTGTTTCAAAGTGTTGGTATTATTATGTCTTGAAGAGAAGCTACTATTTTTTTCAAACATTTTGAGTAGAAAAGAGGAGATGTATGTCCTCAATTTTTTAAAGTTTCGTATAATGAATTTCTTTCTACTTGGGGTGTAGATAGATTTACATTCTTAATGTGTCAACGTCTTAGCTTCTAAAATTTCCATCTGTACTGCATTGGACAGGTAGCATCCACACACTGTCGTGTGGGACGCACGAGATCAAAGAATAGATGTGCATGGGTGTGTTTTCACAGGTTTGTATGATGTATGTAGGGTTGGTAAACAAAAATAAGAAATGTTAGCAAGATTTGATATGTCGTGATTATTGCTGTCTACAGCTACCTGAAGGGAGGTTGCAGCCAGGTGGGGATTGGGCTCTTCTTCCAAGCAACCAGCACCAGAACAAGAGGACACAGCCTCAAGCTGTGCCAGGGGAAGTTTAGGCTGGAGGTGAGGAAGAAGTTCTTCCCAGAATGGGAGATTGGCCATTGGAATGTGCTGCCCAGGGAGGTGGTGGAGTCCCCGTCCCTGAAGGTGTTTAAGAAGAGCCTGGATGAGGCACTTGGTGCCATGGTTTAGTTGATTAGTTGGTGTTGGATGATAGGTTGGACTCGATGATCTCTGAGGTCTTTTCCAACCTGGTTAATGCTATTCTATTCTATTCTATGCTATGCTATGCTATGCTATTCTATGCTATTCTAACCCATCTTAATGCAGAAGTTACAGGCTATATAGCCTTCCTCTAATCCTCTGTTGTTGGATGTTAAACAGTGTACTGAAGCAGTTGAAAATTTGCAATAGTACATGTGCCATTTCTGTCTCTCTTCCCACTCTTCCCACCCCACCTTTTTTTTTTTTTTTTAATGTATTTATGTATTTCTTTATTTCTTACAGGGAATTATGCTGGCAGGGGCACTGTTGGAATGGTGGCACGTTTTGTTCCTCCTCATCTCAGCAACAAATCCTGCAGAGTAACGTCTCTGTGTTACAGTGAAGATGGTCAAGAGATCCTTGTTAGCTACTCCTCAGATTACATATACTTGTTTGATCCCAAGGATGACACAGCACGAGAACTTAAAGCTCCTTCTGCTGAAGAGAGACGTGAAGAGGCAAGTGATGAAGATGACCTGTATGCATGCTTGCAAGTGGCACACAGTTGTCTTTCCCTTTTAGATTGATCTTCAATTGTTGCAGTTCATAGATCGAGGTGTGCCAAGTAGATTGTTACAACATTTGCAGGTTTACAACATTTGTTTTTATATAGTGTTTTGTCACCTTCTGGTTTTCTTTCTTGCTTGGTTTCATTTGCTTAAAGATGAGAATGCATCTACGTGAACCTCAGGCTATGAGACCAGCAGGGGTGGCAGGTCATTCTTGTAGTTGAGGCATAGTCTGTTGCTTTCCTTGCCACCAATGGCATATTCCTTGAAATCAAGTATAAATACTGTTTCTTGATGACAGAGATGAAGGGAGGTAAACAGTTTAGACTGAGGAGGGAAGCCACTCCTACTGATCAGTTGTAAAAGTTTTGGCAGTGTAACCAAAACACACAAGTTTTTCAGCTATAATGATGCTGACCCTTGTAGTCTAAATTTTTTGATCGATATAAAATTAATCTCTTTAACTCCTTTATATCCTAAGTTCATTACCTTTAGTCTGAGTCAGGAGCCTCGATGGAGTTTACAATGAGTTGTCAGTATCCTGCTATCTTCAACTGCAGTATGAGGGTGATGACTGTGATTTCTTCTTTGTATTTGCTGAGATGAGCATCATGATGATGTTTTCTTCCTCATTTTGCTTAGAATCTATTTGGAGGCCATTTTTACACATTTTCCAGCACATTTTACGTGATGTATTTTCTTCATTTGTCAGACACTATGGCATGGTTTTGCTTTTAAGTGCTTGTTCCCTGCCCTTGTTGTTCCTAAAACAGCTGTTGCTTGTGTCCAACTTTTATAGTGCAGGTAACAGTCATGTGTGAGTTGCTGAGATGTCTCTGGTATTCTTGTGTGTCCACATCTGCAGGATATTGCTCTCAGCCTGAGCCTGTACTACTTTGTGCTCCATCAATATGCTGTAGCAATAGTTATTTTTTTTCTTGCAGTTTAGCTAGCTGACATTCTTACACATAGCAAAATTGGTACACCACACATCTATGCAAATCTAAAGCAAAACTAAAGCACATTAGGTGATAATCACCTGGTCACTAGACAATTGCTTTTGCAGCTAAATAAGATAATAAAAGAATGGGCCAAGCAAGTGAAGTCCAGATAAAGCCTGACAAGTGTGAATCTTCATATTAAGTGTTGGTTTCATATTAAGCCTGTGGCCTGTTGCTACCAATGAGCATCTTGTATCTACTGGGCCATAGGCTGCTGTTATTAGTGCAAATATTGTTGATTAGAAAGGGCTGTAGATTGATAGTGCGAAGGAATAATGTCCAGCTGAGTTCCATTGTTACCTCACTGAGGCAGGAGGAAACAAAGAGGAACCCAGAAAAATTATGTGATGCACAAATGGCTCTGCCCTTCCCCTTTTCTTCTGCATAATTTTGATTTTGAAATAACTTGGTGGAGATTCAACTGCCCAGTTGTTAGAGAAAAAGAAGATTGTGGCCACCTGTGTGTTCTTTTGTGACCCTGTGTGACCCTATGTGTCCTTTGGTTTTGTAGGCACAGAATATGTCCTGTAATCTCTTCTTACCACATTAATTTTTCCTTAAATGCTATTTTTGCTTCAGCCTGGCTTTAGGTTGTGTAGAGCAGAAAGAATGTAAGCCTTTCTTCCTGAATCTATTGGATCCTGAAAGTTAGCACTTTAATATTCTGTCACCACAGGGGTGTTACATTTGATTTAAAACTCTCAGCACAGCTGTTCACTTTTTTTCCCCCTAGAGCCAGAAATGTCCAGCCAATAAACTTAATTTCAAACTCTAGTTTGGCTGTCTGAATGTTCAAAGCACTGTTTCTCTTCAAGCCACTGAAAGTAAAACTACTTATAGAGTACTTGTATTTCCTGCTGAGGGAAAAAGAAAAAGTTGTAAAAGTTTTAAACCCCACAATGATTAAAAAGTCAGGATCATTTTCATACAATTTCTCTATTTTGTTAGTGTCCAGTTGCTTGATTTGGGTTTTTTTTTGCTTAATTGCAAATCCACATTTCATTAAAATGAAGCTGAGGTGGAGTTTTTAAGTACAGTTAGGATTGTATAAAATAAAGCCTGCGGTGGTTCTGAGTATCGTTGATTTAGAACGATCAGCTTCTGTTTAGCTAAACCTCTTGCATTCTGTTGATGCAGTGTTGTGATGATTCATAGCTTCTCTGAACATGCAGCTGCTGCATAGCTGCTCCCATGCAGTGGTACAGGCTGGGGTCAGAGTGGATGGAAAGCAGCCAGGCAGAAAGGGACCTGGGGGTACTGGTTGACAGCTGACTGAACATGAGCCAGCAGTGTGCCCAGGTAGCCAAGAAGGCCAATGGCATCCTGGCCTGCATCAGAAATAGTGTGGCCAGCAGGAGCAGGGAAGTCATCCTGCCCCTGTACTCAGCACTGGTCAGGCCACACCTTGAGTCCTGTGTCCAGTTCTGGGCCCCTCAATTTAAGAAGGGCACTGAGACACTTGAACGTGTCCAGAAAAGGGCAACAAAGCTGGGGAGAGATCTGGAGCACAGCCCTGAGAGGAGAGGCTGAGAGAGCTGGGGTTGCTTAGCCTGGAGAAGAGGAGGCTCAGGGGAGACCTTCTTGCTGTCTACAACTCCCTGAAGAGAGGTTGTAGCCAAGTTGGGGTTGGTCTCTTCTTCCAGGCAAGCAGCACCAGAACAAGGGGACACAGACTCAAGCTGCACCAGGGGAGGTTCAGGCTTGAGGTGAGGAGAAAGTTCTTCCCAGAGAGAGTTGTTAGCCATTGGGTTGTGCTGCCCAGGCAGGTGGTGGAGTCACCAACCCTGGAGGTGTTCAGGGGGGGACTGGACATGGCACTTGAAGCCATGGTTTAGTTAGTCATGAGGTGTTGTGTGATAGGTTGGACTTGATGATCTCTGAGCTCTTTTCCACCCTCACTGATTCTATGATTCTATGACATTGGGGTTTGTTCTATTTTTTTATTTATTTTTTGGGGCACCGCTATGAATTTCCGTGGCTTAAGGAAATCGAGACGCTGCATTTGCCTTTAGACTTAGAATTGTGTTCTGTCCAGCATGAATAGCTTTGTCATGCCTTCTTGTTTTTAATTTTATTTTAAATGGTTTTTTCCTCACAGTTACGACAGCCTCCTGTGAAACGTTTGCGTCTCAGAGGGGATTGGTCGGACACTGGACCAAGAGCAAGGCCTGAGAGTGAGCGCGAAAGAGATGGTAAAGTATTTGCATGTTGCAGTTAGAGGGGAGTTGTTTTCTTGGATGGTGTGGGTTTTTTTTTTGTTGGGTTTTTGTTGTTGGTGGTGGTTTTTTGGGGGGGAGGGGCATTTGTTTTGTTTTAGGTTTTATTTTCCTATTGTTCTTAAGCGTTCCTGAAACATGCAAGCGCTTCAGATTAAACTGCCTGTGTTTTAGGAATCAGACATGTCTTATGATGATTTCCTTAGAATTTAACACTGCAGTGATCTTTAAAATGTCTAAATTGAAAAGATTCTTACCAGAAAAAACTTGTTGCTTCAGTTAGGCTGATGCAAATCAAGGGAAGCTTGCTGCATTGTCATTGGTCAGATAGTAACAGAAATTAATACTTAGGCTTTCGTGGTCAGGTCTTGTTCTGCATTCAAAGTTACAAATAAAATACTCTGTAATGGTTACAGCAGAGAACTGAGAACTGAAATTCAGAGCAATAGGATTCTAATATTCTTTCAATTTTTTGTGAAATAAATGTAGTGGCTAAATTTATATGCCTGTACTTTAATGTTTGAAATATATGACTCAATTACTTGAAGCTTCCGTAGTTCAAACATTTCCAAAGTTCTACTGTTGGACAAGATACATCAATGCAGGGCAGGGAAGGCTTTGTCATTCAGCTTACTCTTCATCTAAGGATGTGTTTCTGTTTAAACCCAGCAGGTTATGGGGGTACAAGTATTTGGTTTAGTTCCCTTAAATTTCTGCCTATCATTTCCCTTTCCAGATTTTCTGTGTTGGTTTTCTCATCTTCCTGATTCCCCAGACTAGAACTGTCTAGCTGTATCAGACTCATGGTCTATGTAGAGTATGATAGGAGGTGCTATTGAAGCAGCCAACATGAGCCTGTCCTCTTACCCTAGTCTGTTGTCTTTGTTGCTCCCCCGATATTTGGAATTTAAAGGGTTAGAAGTGCTAGAGGGCACATTCCCATCTGTTCCTTTAGAATCTGGATATGGTTTTATTGCATGTGAGTTTCTGTAGTTTTTTTATGAACCTGTTGGTAATATTTCCTATGGAAAAAAATTCTGGCAGTTTAGTGCCGCTGTGTAAAGGAGGAATACCTTATTTACTGTCTTTTAAACTGCTCTCTGAGTTTCATCATGTGCCTTCTTAATCTAAAATTGCTGGATTTGATTATTGAGAGGTTTACATTCTGCTTACTTGGTGCTTTCATTCCACAGAGTGTATTTATACATGCCCTCCTGTTAGGGACAATTCTACTATCAATTTTTACAGGTTTTTCCCATCAAAGTCAGTTGTGGGCTTTGCCTTTACACAAAGTTACTTTTTATTGAAGTTCTTTTTTCAGCTAAGTATCTTCAGTGTGCTTTTAGCTGTTCACTATTTCTCATCTAGCTGATAATAATATTTCTGCATAATATGAAGCAAATCTGCTGGGTGGAAAAATAAAGCTTGTAAAAAGGCAACTCCTCCAATATAGACAATGGCTAGACTTTATTTTCTCAAAGGAAAGTTTCAGTAGCATTACTGTGTGTTTTGATACAACTGTATAGTGACTGACAGAGTTGCATTAGTTAGGCATGTGATAACCTGTGACTTATTTTTCTGTTAACTGGCCCCTCTGTCCATCATTATCCACCTTTGGTCTGTTTTCTTCAACCAGCGCATTCCATTATTTGTGTTTTAAGCTTCCAAGGTCAAAGCACCTTTGTGTGAGGTACAGGAAGGGAATGAACGGTCCTAGGGGAGGGTCAGAGGAAATGAGGGTAGACAAGGGCATTTGGGTCAGATTAAGGAGCACTGGTTTTGGTGGAGGGTTGGTTAGTGTGTTCCCCTTCCCTTTTCCGTTTTCAGCAATACCTTTTAAACTCAAGCAAATAATCTAAAACAATGTCTAGTGAGTATATTCAAGCTATATCCTAGAGGTGAAGATTATATGCAGTCCTGAAAGATAATCACTTGCTCCAGATATTTGATTGATTGGCAGGGGGGTTGGAACTAGATGATCCTTGTGGTCCCTTCCAACCCTGACTGATACTATGATACTATGATTAGTCTTTCTGCTTTCATAACATTTGTGTGGGGAGCAGCACTGATCTTTGAGAGGAATAATCTCACTGTACATATACTTTCCAAGTATGCTCCAGAATCTTTCAGTGTTAGCTTCTGTATGTTACACTTTTCACATGTCACAGAGCTTGTGTTTCTTAAGGTCTTCCAACTGCAAGACTTTTCCAAAAGTTCCTTAAAGATCACATACTTCCAATGTCAGATATCAGCAGAGCTGATACTTTGGTATGAGTGGAATGGTTTGGTCCAGTAGAATGCCCTATTGGAACATGCCAATGTGTTCTTAAAACAAAACCCGAATGAACAAAACCAAACTGAACCCCCCAAACTTCACATTTCATAAAATACACAAACCAGAGATTCAAATACTCGTTTTCAGGCCTTTACAAGCGAAATGTTTCATGTCTTCTGTCTGGAAACAAATGTTTTCATGTGTAATAAAACCAGAAACAAAACGAGAATAAAAAATTTTGTGGTGGTTTGAGCCTTAACTAGGAGTTAAGAGCTCAGAGGGGGCAAGGCTGAGAATCTCTCCCCCACTCCCCCCTCCTCCCTCCCAACAGAGAGGGGAAAAAGGAGGGAGCAAATCCACCAAACAATAATTTGGAGTCGGCTTGGAAGTAGAGAGGTAAAGAGTTGTCTTTAAACAATATATATATAACAATAACAGGAAAGGTTCACAAGGGCAAGGAACAAGGATGGATGGGAGGGGGACAAAAACAAGAAGAATACAAAACCAGTCTCTCTCTGAGGAGGCACGGAGGCAGCAGGGAGAAGGATCAGGTCCGACCACATGGCAGAGGAGCAGGAGGGCAGCTGCAGTAGCTCTCATCCAGCAGAGGCAGGAGCCAAAGGAAGAGCTAACAGCTACGATGTCCTGCTTTTTATACCCTAGCTGGGTAGGGATGGGGGAGTGGAACAGACTCAGCTTCCCAGGGGAAAATGCCCTGCAGGGAGTGCAAAGTACCCACAAGCCCTCCACCCTGCTTTGTTTTTTTTTGTTTTCAGAATGGGAGTTAACCCACCACACATTTTGAGTTACATGGCAAGAAGGTATAACAAAGATCTTTCTGTTTGAGTTTTTGTAATCCTGACACTTCATCCAAAACATGAAAGTGACAATCCCCAGGAGAACAGTGCCATTGGATTAAATTGTGCTTATAAGGAGAATCTTAAATCATGAGAAGCCTCTTGGAAATGTTTAAAACAGCGTGTGCTACTGTTATGTTAGTCTTTTTGTTCTTTCATTGTTTAATGATAAAATGATGTATTTTATAATTTGCTGGGAAAACATAAAGATCTAGGCTTCTTTAACTTATTTATAGAATCATAAAATGGTTTAGGCTGGAAGAGACCTTAATCATCTAATCCAACCTGCCTGCTATGGGCAGGGTTATGGTTCCATGGGAAGGGATGCCTCTCAAGTAGATCGGGTTACTCAAGGACTCATCCAACCAGACCTTGAACATCTCTAGAGAGTGGGTATTCACAACCTCTCTGGACAATCCATTCTAGAGTCTTACCACCCTCTTAGTGAAGAGCCAGCAGTGTGCCCAGGTGGCCAAAAAGGCCAGTGGCATCCTGGCCTGCATCAGGAACAATGTGGCCAGCAGGAGCAGGGAAGTCATTCTGCCCCTGTACACTACACTGGATAGGCCACACCTTGAGTTCTGTGTCCAGTTCTGGGCTTCTCAATATAAGAAGGACAATAAGACACTTGAATGTGTCCAAAGAAGGGCAACAAAGTTGGGGAGAGGTCTTGAGCACAAGCCCTATGAGGAGAGGCTGAGGGAGCTGGGGTTGCTTAGCCTAGAGAAGAGGAAGCTCAGAGGAGGCCTTATTGCTGTCTACAGCTATCTGAAGGGAGGTTGTAGCCAGGTGGGGGTTGGTCTCTTCTCCCAGGCAAGCAGCACCAGAACAAGAGGACACAGTCTCAAGCTGCACGAGGGGAGGCTCAGGCTGGACATTAGGAAGGAGTTCTTCACAGAGAGAGTTGTTGGCCATTGGAATGTGCTGCCCAGGGAGGTGGTGGAGTCGCCATCCCTGGAGGTGTTCAAAAGGGGATTGGATGTGGCACTTGAAGCCATGGTTTGGTTAGTCATGAGGTGCTGGGTGATAGGTTGGACTTGATCATCTCTGAGGTCTCTTCCAACCTTATTCATTCTATGATTCTATGATAAGATTTCTTCCTAAGATCCAATCTAAACCTATTGTCCTTCAATTTAACTCCATTCCCTTTGTCCTACTGGTGGACACTCTTATAAAAAGTCCCTCTCCAGCCTTCCTGTAGGTTCCCTTCAGGTATTAGAAGGCAGTAACGTCCTCTTGGAGTCTTCTACAGGCTGAACAATCCCAATTCCCTTAGCCTATCCTTATAGCCAAGGTGTTTCTCCTGCTCCTGGATCATCTTTGTGGCCCTCCTCTGGACCTGTTCCAAGAGATCTCTGTCCGTCTTACAGTGGGGACACCAGAACTGGACACAGTATTTGGGGTGGGGTCTCACAAGAGCAGAATAAAGGGGGAGAATCTCCTCTTGATCTGCTGGCCATACTCCTGATGCATCCAAGGATATGTTGGTCTTCTGGGCTGCATGAGCATGTTGCCAGCTCACATTGAGCTTCTCATCTATTTACACCTCCAAGTCCTTCTCTTCAGGGATACTCTCAACCCACTCTATACCCAGTTTATATTTGTGCCTAGGATGAGCCTGACCCAGGTGTAAGACCTTGCACTTTGACTTGTTGAACCTCATGCAGTTTGCATTGGCCCAATTCTCAAGCCTGTCAAGGTCCTTTGGATGGCCTCCCTTCTCTCGAGTAAGTCCACCACATAGTGCCACTGGCAAACCTCCTGAGGTTGCCCTCGATGCCATTGTCCATGTTGCTGACAAAGATGTTGAACAGCACTGGACCCAGAACAGACCACTGAGGAGCTCCACTCATCACTGGTCTCTACATGAACATTGCTGTGAACCACAACTCTTTGAGTGCAACCTTCTAGGCAGTTCCTTATCCACCAAGTGGTCCATCCATCAAATCCATATCTCTCCATCTTAGAGAGATATCCTTGTCTTAGAGACAAGAATGTCATGTGGGATAGTGTCAAATGCCTTACACACATCCAGCTAAATGACATCAGTTGCTTTTCCCATGTCAGCCAATGCTGTAGCTCTGTCATAGAAGGCCACCCAATTAGTCAGGTATGATTTGCCCTTAGTGAAGCCATGTTGGCTGTCACTGGTCACCTCATTTTCATGTGCCATAGTACAGTTACCAGAAGGATCTGTTCCATGACTTTACTTGGCACAGAACTGAGGCTGACTGGTCTGTAGTTCCCTTTTCTTTGCTTCCCTTTTTTAAAATGGGGGATACCTTTCCCCTTTTCCAGTCTGTGGGAACCTCAGACTTCCCTGACTTCTCCAATACGATGCCTAGTGGCCTAGCAACTTCATCTGCCAGCTCTTTCAGGACCTGTGGATGTATCTTATCAGGTCCCATGGACTTGTACACCTTCAGGTTCTCGAGGTGTTCCTGGACCTGAGCTCTTCCTACCCTGGTTGGTTCTTCATTCTCCCAGACCCAGCCAATACCCTCTGTGACTTGGGTGGAGTGGCTCAAGCGGTTTCCAGTGAAGATTGAAGCAAAAATGTTGTTGAAGTGCTTCAGCCTTCTCCATGTCCTTACTAACCAGGTCACCTGTATCACTTCAGAGAGGCCCCACACTCTCTCGCATTTTGCCTTTTTCCTCTCACATACCTGTAGAATCCTTGCTTCCACGCTTTGTGGATTCCTCTTTAGTATTTGATTTTGGTCAGGACTTCCTTGTTCATCCATGTAGGTTTCCTGGCATTTTTGCCTGATTTCTTCCTTTTGGGGCTGCAGTGCCTTTAGCAAGCGTTCTGCTTTAAGCAGAATTACATAAATTTCACCATGTCACGTGTGCAAAAGCTCCAGGTAACTGTAAATCAGCAAAGGAGGTGTTTCAGAAGATTGTGAATTGCACAGCTTACAGTGCAGGGGGTCTCTATGGAAGAACAAAATGGCAGGAAAAAGTAAACACTTTTATAAACTTGCAAATAAAACTTTAGCATTACTTGTTTTACAGGGGAGCAAAGTCCTAATGTCTCTCTAATGCAGAGGATGTCAGATATGCTGTCAAGATGGTTTGAAGAAGCTAGTGAAGTTGCACAAAGCAATCGAGGACGAGGAAGGTCACGTTCCAGAGGTGATTTCCTTCTTTTCAAGAGTAATAATTCCAACAGAAAGTATGTACTGGATGTATAGACCTTGAATGTTTGCCTTACATTGTTAATTCACTCTGAAGACCTGAGCACACTTGCTTGCCATATGAATGGTAATGCAAAAGGATCTTTAGAGGCCCTTGAATGTTTACCTTTGGACCCTTGTGTTTTTCCCTGTTTTATGTTTAATCAAAGGTGGGACTAATCGGACAGACGCTCCGACTGCTACTAACATGCCACCTAGTACTGAATCAGAAACTGCAATGGAAGTAGATGGTTCTGAACAACTTCCATCATCCTCCTCCTCTACAATGTCAGCCCAAGCTCCTTCAACATCGTCTTCAACAGAAAGTCCCCCTTCAACTTCATTATTATCCTCTCCCGATAATGAACAAAGGCCTTCTTTAGGGGCCTCAACTCAACCTGTGCTCCATCAGTCTGGTGAGAAGAAATCCATCTTGCCATTGTTTATGAAAAATGCTTTCAGTAAGAAAAGAATGTATGCTAGGATGTTCTGAGTAATTGATCTCAATCTGCACATCCTTGATAGGACTAGGTACTTTATAGTTACCAAGTGACTGCACCTGTGGTTTACATAAAGAGTAAAACCATCGACTGTGTGTGTGTGTGCCTGAAGAAGGAGTGTCAAAGGGAATAACCAGTATTGTCTTTTGAAGTATAAACTGAAAAAAATACTGCCTATTTTTTCTAAACTTACTCCATAAGTAATGTCATTCCTTCTTCAGCTGTGATTTCGCTGTAGCAGCATCAGTGCAGTGAATAGCACAACCTATGCCTGTTACAATCAGAGTAACAGAGAATATTTCCTTCAGCAGGAATCTACATACTCAACATTTCAGATTCAGCAGTATTATTCTTTTGCTTCTCAGAAGTATCTGGATAGCAGGGCCCACCTCATATTAATAGATTATATTCTATATTGGGTTTTAAGTTTATAAAACTTGAGGAAACTCTTCTGTATTTAGCCAGACTTGCATTCTTACTGTGGAAAAATGAATACAGTATATTTTAATTTTGGAAATTTATTTGGGTAGCAAAGAGCACCTCATGCTTTGGCTTGCCCTTTTCCATGGTAAAAGATGCCACAGCCTTTAGAGTTAAATATTTGTGTGAGAGTTTATTTTTACTTTTCAAAAGTGACTTTCTAAACCTCACAGCTGTGGTGAAAAGGCTCATGTGGTCCAAAACCATCTACAGGTTCAGACCTGTTTATCTTAAAATCCTGTGTTTGTTGCATAAATTCACCTTTTGTCTTGTACCAATTCTGTTGTAAACAGTCAAGGTCTTTGTCATTGGAAAAGGTAACTGATAGCATCTTCAGGCCCTAAATTGGATTAAAGGAGAGATGGGGCTTTCCCAGGGAAGGTATGCCATTCAATGTACTGTGACTGTTGCAGCCAAAAATCTTTGAGACAGGTGAGAAATGGTATCTGAATGACAGAGAATCTAGAGACATATCTTGAAATTCATTAAATGTATCATTCTCACCCTTTAAAACCTTGCAACTAGTCTGATACTTACTTACAGGAAATAAACAGTAAGCATAAGTGTGACAGTACACACAGTCCAGATACTATTTCTGTAGTAAGTGAATGCTAGAAAATTTATTTACTAGCAGAGGTTTTTGGTCATCTATATTTTTTTATTAGTGTCAGTTTGCTGCAGTCTCAAGTTTTTCACAATATGAACTGAAAAAAATTAAGGAGTCTAATTCAGTGTCACCTGGTTTAACAGCCACTTTTCTTGGTACAGGGAAACAACCACTACAGAATACACATACCATTGCTACAGTTCATTTTGAACTATATACTTATTAATGTCAGTGGTACATTCTGGAACTTACACTGGCCAGCAGAGTATGACCCATATTAAAATAATGGCTTCGAGCTATGTCACTGAAAATTTGTGGGGTGCATAATGATAATAGACTAAAAAGCATTTCTGGAATTACAGTGCATCTTCTACCCTGCATTTTAAAGAAGGCATACTGACTAGGAACAGGATTTTCCTCTGTTTTCTCTGAAGCTGTCTGAAGTTCTAGGCAAAAGTTTATTCTGCTGTAATGAACCTGAAGTTGTTATTTCTTAATCCAGGTCTTCCTCTTTTCCAGTGTTACTTTGGACTAAGACTTTCCATATATACAGTTTTGAAAGGGTGGTTGTGTTTGTTTTGTTGACAGACAGTGGATATTTTTTAATTTATTATATACTATTGGATGGGTTCTTTGACTACACCTAAAGAGGGTGTCAGATTGGCTTAAAACAAAGTCTTAAAACAAAAAAGAAAGAAATTCAAAACCAACAGATACAAACCAAGCAAACTCTATCTGGTATTCTTTATTGCTGCATGCAGATTTTTAGTGTTAGGAAAAGCTGTCATCTTTAAATTGTCTAAATTCAGAATAGAATAGAATTAACCAGGTTGGAAAAGACCTTGGAGATCATTGAGTCCAACCTATCACCCAACACCACCTCATCAACTAAACCATGGCACCAAGTGCCTCATCCAGGCTCTTCCTAAACACTTCCACTGATGGTGACTCCACCACCTCCCTGGGCAGCACATTCCAATGGCCAATCTCTCTTTCTGGAAAGAATTTCTTCCTAACCTCCAGCCTAAACCTCCCCTGGTACAGCCTGAGACTGTGTCCTCTTGTTCTGGTGCTGCTTGCCTGGGAGAAGAGACCAACCCCCACCTGGCTACAACCTCCCTTCAGGTAGTTGTAGAGATCCATAAGGTCTCCCCTGAGCCTCCTCTTCTCCAGGCTAAGCAACCCCAGCTCCCTCAGCCTTTTCTCACAGGGCTGTGCTCCAGATGCCTCCCCAGCTTTGTTGCCCTTCTCTGGACACCTTCCAGCAACTCAACATCCTTCCTAAACTGAGGGGCCCAGAACTGGACACAGGACTCAAGGTGTGGCCTAACCAGTGCTGAGTACAGGGGCAGAATGAGTTCCCTGCTCCTGCTGGCCACACTGTTCCTGATACAGGCCAGGAAATTAAAATTGTCTAAAGGAGATTTGCAGGACCATACTTTAATAGTACTATATGTTTGCACATCTAGTAAGCATCTTCCAGGCAGCCAGGAGGGCCAATGGCATCCTGGCCTGCATCAGGATGCAGGAAGCATTTTGGAAAATGGAAGAAGGAAAGTCAGATGCTTTCAGCCACTATTTTGCATAAAGTACTGGTAGCTACAAGATGAACCTCAATATTAACTTTCTTGCCCTTTTTGGCCCTTTCAGTGGAAGCCATTAATTCAATTCTTGTATCAGTTTCAAGGTGGTGTACTTTTAAACCATCAAAAAGCATCAGATGAAACAAACTATAAAATATAATAATGCTTTTTCTTCCCCACAAATAATATTCTAGATACACATTGGTATCGTTGGGAGAGGGAGAGTAGCAGGGCAATTGACTAATGAGGACAAAGCCTAACCTTAATTTCCCTTCTAATGTAGGGTAACTTTTATTTTAGACTTTGAATGGGAAAGTAGCAATAGCTGGTTGGATTTTTTTTTTCTTTCTATTTCTTCACTTCATTTGCTAGCAGAATAAACATTTACTTAGAAATTCTGAGCTGTGTTAAAATGTGTTGTTATATTCAAGATAGCTATCTCTTCATATTTTGAATTGTAGCTCTTGTTACATCTTAAATTGTAACTGTGGACTGAGTGGAACTGAGTCAGCTGCAAGCACTGAAAACTGCAAATTTAGACATCATTGAAATTTCCTTTGAAACCATTTCTAGACTGTTTGGAGTTGTAATTTCCATAAATGTTCATGGCACATGAAAACTGTTCACAGAAAATCTCTTTGATGCCATGTCTCGTCTAGGGAGTGCATATTTCCTTCTTTTACACCTCATCAACCACAAACTGGTAGGATACATTTTCCCAGAGTAGTATTAGACTGAGGATGGTAGAGCTCATAACTGTTCAACATTAACTGGTGCTTGCCACTAACTTTTGATTGATTGGATTCTGTCTTTGTGCTGGTTTATGAAAGAAGATTTAAAATTTGCTTTATAAATATTCTGTAGTTCCTATTCAGTAGGTGAATAAGATCTACAGGGTATTTCTAAAGCTGTTGCCTGGATGAAAGGCTGTATGCCAGTGTCATGCTCTCCAGTATTTTAAGATTTTATTCTTTTTCCTTTGCCATTTTCCTCAGACCTACAAAATACTCCAAAGTGCCCTTGATATACTTTCAGGGTAGGTCTAGGCTTGCCATTTGTAGCAGAGTTAGCTAGAGCATTTGATGTGAATATTTGACTCTGAATTAGCTTCTCTAGCCTATTACATTATAGATGAGAGTAGTTCAGCAGTAGTTCAAGTCGATGTTGTGCTTCAGCTGTTGCTAATAAGGGCACAATCTGTATTGTGTAAAGAGAAGCACTTGCATAGAAAGAATTAAAAATGACTTGGATGTGTGGTTTTACAGTAGTTTGCAAAAAATCCTGTGAATCACAGAGTGGACTGCTACGTGCCAACAGGGTGTAGCTGACAAATTAATAAGGGCAAAATAAGAAACACAATGAAGTCTATAATGATGGAACTGAAAAAATAATCTGCTAAGAGAATTATACTAAGAATTGGTTTTGGTATAATAAGCTACTTTCTCTGTAGGACCATGTAATGGTAGGTTTAGCCTCACTCACTGGCAATGTCTGATTTAAATGAGAGTTCATGGTAAACTGTACTGTGGTTAGATGCTGTTCTGCCACCTGTTTCTGTAGTCCCAAGTTTTTTTCACAGGTTTGTTTTGATCAAAATTGTGCTAAATTTCCTGCATTTAGGAAGAGAAAAACAATTTCAGGAGTTTTTAATAGTTTCTAGATGTTAGTACATTATTCACATAATTTTTGTCACTGCAATTGCACTTTGTATCTGTTGTTTGTGTCTTGATCAGTCCCCTACCCTCTTCCCTGTTCTGTATATTGCATGTTCAATGCTTCTTTGTTTTACATACGGTTTTTTTTTCCCTCCCTCTCCCCCCTGCCTCCCCCTCCCTGTTTGTCAGAGTTAATGGGACCTGAGTTAGCTATAATCCGTAGGGGTCTACAGCGACTGAGGCTGAGGAAGGCAGAACAACAGAGACAGCGAGAGCTAGCTGAGGGTTCAGCGCCACAGTCATCTTCCTCTGATCAATCTTCCTCTAAGGGCTCCTCACAGGACCCTCAGACATCAGGTTGTCATTTGTCAAGGTTTCTTAAGCAGCTAACGTAGTTTATAGTTTGTGCTGCTGTTATTTGCTGAGATGCTTCTCTTCCAGAACAAGACAGTTAATGCTTTTGCTGCTTGTTTTACCTTGCATGTGGTGGTGGTGATCATCACATGGTTAGGGGAAGAGTAACACAGAGTTTTCATTTATCTAACATGTTTGGATTATACAGCTACAACATACTGTATGAAGAAAGTTTTCTAGCTGCATGGTATTGGATACGTGCAATGTTTGTTAGAGCAGTTGAGCAAGGAGTTGCTGTGTCCTGAATAGAGTAAGGTACTTACACACTTGGAATATTCATGTTAATTGCACTGAATCATAACATTTAAGACTTTGCTTTTGTTTAGCATATGTTCTAAATCAGTAAACCAGAATTTTGGCAGTCTTAAATGCCATGCTTTTACAATAAGTGTAGTGAAAATACTTGAAACAAGGCAAAGTCCCCAGATACACCCTCCTGTTTTGAACACAGCGACTTTTCAGTTTGTCATCCTCTTTCTCTTGCCTTACTGAGATTAAAAAGTGTTACAAGAAAGCTTTGGAGATTTGAGAAGGTTAGGGTAGAAGCATGCATGTGAATAAAGAGGTAAACCATAAAGCATAAACTTGAAGCAAACTCTGTTGTGGCACCATGTCAAAAAAGACTAAGTTGCATGCTGTGTGAAAAATCAAGAGATGTTTGTGTCCCGAAGCAATGGTCAGCAGTGTTGCTTCCGTGAGGAAATTTTGTGACAGCTGAGGTGTGGCTAAATTACTGATAAGGATTGTCATATGTGCACAGCTTTGCTTGCTATGGTTCAATCTATTAACTTATCTAGAGCCTTTGACAGGGCAATTTGATGTAACCCTGGCTAGTGCTCTAGTTACACTATGGAGTTATTGAATTTTTAATAACCCTCTGCACTGGAAAATTCTGCAGCGAGTTTTCAGAATGTTGGAAACCAGTAAATCCTGGAGGGCTGTGTGCTTGTCCTAGGGGCGGTGGCCAGAGGTGCTTGTTACTGCTAGCAGAACAAGAAAAAGAACAGTAGCAGTGTCCTTGGCTGCAGTTTCCTGCCAGGTGAAAAACCCCAACCCTAGAAACACCAAATTACTGAAAAGCAGAGTGAACATCAGAATTGTTTAACTCAAGGATACGTGTTGATACAGGCAAAACTACATCTAACATCTGCAGTCAATGGATTTAGAACTTCCAATTTCTTTTGGAATGACTTCAGATCAATTTATTTTTTTGCTAGATTGTTTCCCATTGAATTGAAATAGTGACCAAAGAAATGTGGTTGCAGTCATATCTGCAGAATTTTCACCTGGAGGTATACCTGTGGATATTTCACTACCTCTGAAGTGAGTGTAGTCTGGGTTCCACTTGCTTCTTTCTTAGTGGTCCTTCAAGGATGAAATGTAATTCTTTACTCCCACTTCCTTGTGGGTCATCATACTTTAGGATCCGTGCTGACACAGATTTGAAGCTTTAAGCCAAGAATTGCTTTGACAGCTCAAAGGAGTCAACTCATTAGGATGTTTTTGTTCTGTGGTGTAATATTTTTTTTGCTGGTTGGTCTGATTGCTAGAATTTGTTAGTTTCAGCATTATAGACAGTGGAAGAGTTAAAATGAGGAATTCCAATGTAAGTATTTAATGTCAATTATTCAGTAAAAAATTTGGTTAAAAAATGTCTTTTCCTTTCTATTATGTGTCTGGGTGTAAATACAAGAAATTCCTGTTGTGCTTCATCAGCTTCTTGTATGTATTTCCTACAATCATAGAATGCATCAGGTTGGAAGGGACCCTTGAAGGTTGTCTTGTCCAACCCCCCTGAAGTGAGCAGAGACATCAACTAGATCAGATTGCTCAGGGCCCCATCAAGTCTGACCCAGGGATGGGGCCTCCACTACCCTCATTGTGAAGAATTTCTGCCTTCTATCTAACCTAAATTTACTCTTCTGTAATTTAAAACCATTGCCCATTGTCCTATCACTACAAGCCCTTCTGAGCAGCTCCTCCCCAGTCTTCCTGTAGGTCCCCTTTAGATCCTGAAATGTAGCATAAGATCTCCCTGGAGCCTGCTCTTCTCCAGGCTGAGCAACCCCAACTCCCTCAGCCTGTGTTCATAGGTGAGGTGTTCCTGCCCTCCGACCACCTTTGTGGCTTCTGCAGGTCCATGTTCGTCCTGACTTGGGGGTCCCAGAGCTGGACACAGTATTCTAGGTGAGGTCTCACCACAGCAGAGCAGAGTAGCAAAATCACCTCCCTTGACCTGCTGACCATGCTACTTTTGATGCAGCCCAGGATGCCACTGGTTTTATTGGCTGCAATTGTTGGCTCATGTCCAGCTGCTCATTCACTGGTACCCCCAAGTCCTTTTCTGCAGGGCTGCTCTCAAACTTATCGTCCCCCAGCCTGTATTGATTTAAGGATTGCCCAACCTAGATGCAGGACCTTGCACTTAGCCTTATTGAACATCTCCTTTTCCTATTATAGGAGGGAGCAAATGAAGTTCTTTTTAAGTTTGTTTGTTTGATTAGAGAATCCATATAACCTTTGCCTTGTCTGTATACTTTATTGCACCCTCAGCATGGAAATATTCTCTGTATTTCCTCATTTCCTTTTATGCAAGTTACGTTGTTCCCTTTTTCTGACTTCCTAAGACTTATTATTGGAAGATGCATATCCACAATCTATTCCTTTGGAAAACCAAAGCTGCAGATTTTTAGTCTCTTGCAACAATTGCTCGATGGCTCTGTGGTAAGCTAACATTTCAGAATAGTGATAGCAGAAAAAGAATTTCTTAGTTTGTTGTTTGGTTTGGTTTTGTTGTTGTTTATATAGTGGGTTGGTTTGCTTGTTTGTTTGAATAAATTCCCATACAGCAACAATCTCCACATTTGGCTGCAAGGTTGACTCTGATGCTCTGTCTTGAGGGAGATGTTCAGTTTTTAGGCATACCCTAGTTGTAAATTTTCAAACAAAAAACTACCCCCCAGGATGCGTCTGCCGCTGTGTAGAATAGCACCATAGATTCTGGCCAAGGGCTGCAAGTTCTCAGCTAAAGTTCTCTGACAAATGTCATTTCTCCTATTCATTCTTAATCCTTATCCTCAGTTGTAACTGCAGACAGAAAAAATAGGCCAGCCATGTAAGAAATTATCAGCAGAAAATGCCAAGAGCTCAAAGCGTTTGCAGGTTGAATAGAAACTTAGACTGCATGGTATTTACTGTGTCCTCTATACCTGGGACTTGTAATACTTACATGAGGATTTGTGACCTGTATCTGTAACAGTTAACCTTCACTATTTAGAAAAAACATAGTCAAGAGTTTATGTTGTTGAATGTGGTAATGAGTTAACTGAGTAATGATACACAGTGGGCTGATTGACACTGGGGAAAAAAAGATGATTTATCCTCAGATGGCAAAGTGTCTTTGTTTCAGTGGGTACCTTTCACGAGTACTATGTCAGTTTGGCAGTTTTAGCAGCAGTAAATGCTGCATGCATCAAATCTGTTAGGTGTAGAATAGAATAGAATAGAATAGAATAGAATAGAATAGAATAGAATAGAATAGAATAGAATAGAATAAACCAGGTTGGAAAAGACCTCAGAGATCATCAAGTCCAAGCCGTCACCCAACACCATCTAATCGACTAAATCATGGCACCGAGTGCCTCATCCACTCTCTCCCTAAACACTTCCAGTAGTGGTGACTCCACCACCTCCCTGGGCAGCACGTTCCAATGGCCAATCTCTTTCTGGGAAGAACCTTCTCCTCACCTCCAGCCTAAACCTCCCCTGTCACAGCTTGAGACTGTGTCCTCTTGTTCTGCTTGCCTGGGAGAAGAGACCAACCCCCACCTGGCTACAACCTCCCTTCAGGGTAGTTGTAGAGATCCATAAGGTCTCCCCTGAGCCTCCTCTTCTCCAGGCTAAGCAACCCCAGCTCTCTCAGCCTCTCCTCACAGGGCTGTGCTCCAGAACCCTCCCCAGCCTTGTTGCCCTTCTCTGGACACGTTCAAGTGTCTCAATGTCCTTCTTAAATTGAGGGCCCCAGATCTAGACACAGTACTCAAGGTGTGACCTAACCAGTGCTGAGTACAGGGCAGAATGACTTCCCTGCCCCTGCTGGCCACACTATTTCTGATTCAGGCCAGGATGCCATTTTCCTTTCTTGGCCACGTGGGCACACTGCTGGCTCCTGTTCAGTCAGTTGTCAACCAGTACCCCCAGGTCCCTCTCTGCCTGGCCTTTGCATACTTTGTAAACACACAGATACAGGAATGTGTCTATCTGAAGCCCAGAGCATCTAACTGAGAGCTCATTGGCTGTGCAAAGCCATTACTCCTAGTTATCAAAACAAGTATTTTATTTCTTAGTATAAGGTCCACTTTATAGACCAGCTTTAGGAAACAGATCTCTCTGCTTCTTCTCTGCTGATTGTCACACTAGAACTGGTGTTATATAGTGATATAAAGAGGAATTTTTTTTTTAACCAAAACAACACAGGTGGAATTCTAATCCTTTGAATTCAGGTGCTGATTGCCCAAACTATAGGAAGATCCTTCAGCATATAACTGACTTTAAAATTATCTTCTATTTTCTGTTTGAGGTTCCCCAAATTTATGAATCTCCAGTTGCCTCTTTAAGTGGTGGTCCAGTTTAGAATGTACTGGTGGCATTACAACCAGTGAACTGCATTGGGATATAGACCCAGTCTGTGAAGGCTCAGGTAAGAGTTTGGATTTTTGTTTGTTTTTTTAACTATATGGCACAGTTTTGGCAATACTTCTTTCAAAAGCTTTATCATCAATGATGAAAGTACTTTTTCAGAATTTTTACAAAACAAAGCCATATATTTAAAAAAGAGGCATTTACCTGAACTTCTCCAGGCTGGTTTCGTGGTCTTGTTTATTTCCCTGCCTGAGGTGTGGGGTTCCAGACTGCAGTGCCACTTCAAGAGGTGCTGGTTCTCTGTGGCTTCAGGAGACTTGAAAAGAGTGAAAGAAAAACAGAACAAAAAACCCCAAACTGAGCTCTTTTCCTAACTACATTAATTGGAATGTGTAGGAAGCTTCCTTATGATGTTTAAAAAAGCTTGTATTGCAGGTGAAATACATTCACAAAGTTGTAAGAAAACATCAAAATAATAATGAAGTGTGGGAGGTTTAAGCCTGCATTGGCATGGACTGACTACCTAGACAGCTTTTCACTTCCTGTGCTTGCATGATGCACATGGTGAAACACACCTACTTTGTACTTCCTCTTGTATAATGTGAGGTCTTAATACAGTTTAGAAGTGCTGATAAGAGTAGTAAATGTAATTTCTTATGTTCATACTTAAAATATGCTAGTTCAGTCATACTTTCTGTGCTCATCTTGGTCTGAATTAAACATCTGATGAGATTAGCTTTTCCAGCCAAGTAAAATGCTTGGCAGCACGATAGGCCTTTTTAGTAAAGGATATTTAAGCTCATAGAAAGAATTACTGTGCAAGAACAGAGTGCAACTGAGAATCACTGTCTTTTGTTATCAGCCTTCTCAGCTTGCTGTCCAAGACCTCCCCTCCATTTAGCACTTTTGATACAAGTTAATCCCAATTACAGGCTTCACAGTGATCAAAGCCAGCCTGCCCTTGAAAGAGGCATGCAGATTCCTGTGCTGAGTCAGCTGCAGTACAGCTAGATCATGTTATGACTAGTGAATCTTTCCATGAGCTCTTTGCTCTGATTTACATTCTTAAAAGTGGATTACTAAGTGTGGTGAGTTGAAGTTTCCCCCCAGCATTAACTTTGCCAGACCAACTCAGTTAGAAGCAAATGAAGCTGTATTTACAAGCAAGAACTACACTCTACAATGGAATGCAATGAATGTGTACAAAATACACAGGAGCTACAATATTATACAGGTATTTGCAATTAGCAAACAACACAAAAAGCCCCCTGGTCAAAAAGAGACCAGGGAAGCTGCTCCACTGCTTCCCCCTAACCCCCTGTCCCAAGAGAGAAAAGGAGCAGAGAGAAAGCAGGGGTTAGACTTAACTAAACACCTCAGCCCAGGCCATCCGACAAGCAGGTTAATCTCTCCCGAGTGAATCAAAACCAGAAGAGATCAGGAAAGAAGAGAATTGGTATGGTACAGCCCATCTTATTCTAGATATTTATCCAATGAATTTATTTAGAATAATCTTTTGTTTTCCTTTTTACACCCACTAGTGATTTATTTCTGTTTTTCTACTTTTCTGCTCGAAATCTGTAACTAAATTCTAATGGCATAGCCTAAAGCCACCACAGTAAGCCACTGAAAAAACTCTAAATACTTCTCTTGCAGCCTGATACAGTTGGAGACATCCCAGCTCACTGCAGGGAAGGTGGACAAAATGACCTTTGAGGGTCCCTTCCAACCTGATGCAATCTGTGAATCTGTGAAATTGTGTGAAAAACAGACTTCAGTTTTGAAAAGCGAAATACATTTCAGGTTACAAGTTCCATAATTAAGAGCTGTGTCCCAGATCTAGATTGACAAATACAGTGGTCTGGCCTAGGTGTGTTTGGTGCAAAGCATGAACATGGCTGAGCAAAGGTGGAGACAAAACAGGACCAATTTTATGTTCTCCAGTTATGGAAATAAAATGCATAAGCCTAGTTACCAAAGCAAGCTGTCTTCCAAAATACACTGAGCTTGCCTCAGACTCTCCTGGCCTCTGGTCTTTGCTCCTTCTCCCCTGCCCTGGGCTGGATATCAATATAATGATAGAACAAACTGTGATTCCTGTACCAGTGACTGGGAATGAAGTATCATCTGAGGATGTGTTTTTAAATCAGCTTGTCAATTTGGCAGGGTTTGTGGCTGTATTACAAAATGGGTCATGCTCATGATTCTAACCCAAACATGGAAGTTAGCTTCTGTAGGAGGGAGTATATAATTTCATTGCTTTCCTTGTACAGGATTTAAATTTATGTTAAAATCTCTTCAGCATGCTTTGGTGTTGGCAGACTGTGACTCAGTTTATAATACAGGATATCAAATCATTTTAGCTTACATGAATTTGTTTATAACAGAAGATTAACAAATGGAACCAAGATAGCCTAGCCAATGTCTTTGAAATACTGCACTGCTTTACATAGACAGCTCATCTTACAATAATACAAAGTCTTCAGAAGTGGCAAGGAAAATACAGAAGACACTGGATGTTGCATCTGTCCATTTCCTGTGTAATGAGTGCAGTGCTGCTGGTAGTTATTAACTGGTAGTGTCCAGTGCGGGCAGGGGTGGGGGGAGGAACATTAACTGCTGAGGGGTTTGTTTCCTTTGATTTATTTATTTTTCTGTGATTAGATGAGCACTTTTATAAGCCTGACTGGTGTGGTGCTGTGATAAACTCACAAAGACATGTTCTCAGTCTTCAGATGCTACAGATGCATCATGGAATGCAGATCTACTGGACTGTCATATGAATGGGATGTATTTTGGTGCTTTAATATTTTACGGTCTATACCCTGTTACATGCGTACACAGTCTCATCTTCTACATTTTATACTCATAGCTATAAATATTGAAGACATTGGTATGCCACTGAGTATATTGTGTTGAAGTATCAATACTCTGAAATGTACATGTGGCACGTGGTTTGATTTGGTACTCGGAGCAAAGGCTTTAGGAGTCACGATTCTTCAGTGTTTTTCTTGACATGCTAGAAATTAGAACTTGGTAAAAACTTCAGTAATGGACAGGCATTTTTAACATCAACATGTCAGCAAGCTTCAGGCTGTTCAATGACTACCTAAATGAGTACATAATGGTTTGAAACAAGTGGCTTTGCTTCTGTCATGCCTGAAAAATGCAGTATGGCTGGCTGCTCATAAAACAAACCCAAGGCTTCCTTAAGTTGCTGCTTTTTGTTTTTTATTTTAAACTAATATTTAATCGTGACATTGCTGTGCAGTTCTCTGCTGCTTATGTTTTAAGTTGAAATCTCGTTTTTGTTTCAGATTCTCCTTCTTCAGTGGTTAACAAACAGCTTGGATCCATGTCACTTGATGAGCAACAGGGTGCGTGTGACAGGAAATGCGCTATACGCAGCCATAGTTCATTGCAATGCTTCCTTTTAAAATTGCCTTTCATGATGATAAACAGTCTAAAAATGCTGTTCATCTACATAAAGTAGAATTCTGTAAGCAGATCTGCTGGAAACTCATTAATTATTTAATCCTCAATATGAGTACCAGAGTAAGGCTAATTGTTGTTTTCAAAAGCCATTGATGCTCAATTCTTAATGCATTCGATGTAGGTACAGTAAATATCTTGTGTACTGTAGAGACACTTCAAATATTTGTTTTTAAATGCAAAGTAAACTTAATTCTTTTTACAGTTTTTCTGAATGATTCTTCTTGGATCAAAGTGCAAATATAAAGATTGAGTAACTCCTAATCATATAATGCCAAATGGATTTTTCTGACGCAGAAAAGGGCAGCTTCCACCGTTTGAGGAACTCAAGAACATCTCTTGCACTTAGGTGCATCTTAGTTCTGTAACCCTTTGACCTACACCATTTCTGCTAAACAAGACCTAGTGTTTCTTTGTAGATGCCCCTTGGGGTGGTGGTCAAAAGAACACTTGTGAGCTTTCTCTATGCCCATTATTCATCTGTTTTCAAGTTGTGAAGTGGGCCATAGGTGACCCTATTTCAACTGCACCAATGTCACCTGTAGTGATTATTCATTTGTGAATAATGAATGAGTGATAGATGGTAATTTAAAAATAGACTTCCATACACTTACTTCCATATCAAAGCTTCTGCAGAGGTTTAATAGCTCAGATCCCACTAAATTGCTGTCTGTTTCATCTTGTTTCATGTTCTAAACTAGAATGCCATTTTGAAATCCCTTTTCTGAAAAGCAGTCTATTTGGCATCTCTTGAGGTTATGGTTTATTTTACCATGCTACCAATAACTGGCATTACTAGATAATTGCAAGTTTGTTAATAATCCCTTATGGTGACATCCATACCAGACTGTTCAGTGCCATATGACAGATAGTTGAGCAGGCCCAGAACAAGCTGGTATGTCAGCTATTGTGAGTTAGCTCCTCATAAACGGTACTGTGAGTACATTAAACTGTACTGGTCCCAGCTAAGTAACTCTGCCTCCCAGTCAGACAAACTGGTTGAGCGTTAACGTGGATAGAGAGCTTTCCAGACCTATTGTGAGCTCTGCAGGTGAGCTCCATAATTGCAGACCTGTGCTTCACTGTAAGGCCCAGTGTGGTCTGTGCCACCTCCTACTTAAAAGTGCAGTACTCAATTAGTGTAAGAATCACCTCGGCAAAGAAATTGTGTGCCACTGGCTGGGGAAATTGATTGATTTCTGGTCTTCCCTTAGATGTCATTGTGCTCTACACTGACTGGTATCCATGTAACATTGCTCAGTCAGTATTCCTCACTAGATTAACAAATCTCCACCCATCCCTCTTGAGTTCAGCTGCTTCAATTTGCATTTGTTAAGTGTATTGATGGAATTCCTGTGTTCTGAAATACAGCACAGTCTTCTCTTTGGATCACTTTTTCTCCCTTCAAAAGTAACTCTCTTTGATTTTCACTCAGAATATAACCCTGCCTTCAAAAAGTTCAAAGCTGATTTGCTTATGATATCATGATTAGTGCTGGAGAGTAATTATTGTTGCAGTTTTTCATGCAAAGTTGTCCTGTTCCTGTGGGGTTGCCAACAGACTAGTGAACAGGTCAGCATTTGAGGTGTGGGCAGCTAGCCTGAAGTTCCCTACAAGGTTAGTTTAACTTGGTAAACCTTTCTGTGCACTTACCACTTCATAGCTAAGAGCCCCAAGCTTTGTGAATTTACACTTGCACAGGTTTGTTTTCTAAGGGAAAAAAGTGTGTATGAAGGATATTGCTTTCAGTTGCAGTTTTTGGGTATGTTGTTTTTTAGTGTTATGTGATTTTTTGGTGTGCTTTTTTGGTTTTGGGTTGGTTTTTTTTAAGCATAGGAATGAAATTCTGTCTTCTGCTTTAAGGGTAGTAGTATAAAAGGACCTTCCTCCTGTAGGCACAAGGAGAATGGACTATTTCATGGGAGTGTCTGTTCTTGGACAGGGTTGAGTATGAAATAAAAGTGTAAGTTGTTGATAGTGTCCTTAAAGTATAATGTGTTTGGCTGTAAAATTCAAGTAAAATTTCAAGGACCTGGAAACAGAGCTTAGTAAGGTGTTGACAAGCTACAACTTTCTCTTGGGTCAGTTATTGCCCTACTAGAGCTTGCAATCAGGCTTATAGTTTTGGCAGTAGTTCTCTAAATCAAAGGAGCTGTACAAGTTTTCCTCATCTTCGTTTCCTTTTAAAATCAGTGTTAAGGAGGTCAGTCCTGGGGTCAACCTAGTAGTGAAAGGGAACAGTCCTTCGTTCTCATCCAGTCAGTCTTTGGCAATCACTGAGTTCTTGAAAACAAAGAGCTCACGACTTCAGGGTTTTGCATGGCTTCTCTAAAAGAATGTTCAGTTATGTACTAGGTAAAACTTGTTAGTTTTCTTCACAGAGGCTCCCATTCAGCTTCCATTACAGTCTAAGTTTAACATAAAATAGCGAACTACATATCTAATTCTCTCTGGTTTGTTACTAGATTCTTGTTTCATCTGTGTTTTAAAAACTTTCTTGTTCTTATTGGTGCCAATTTCATGCTAGTTTAAAGGAGAAACTGACCCAGTCCAAACTGTAGCTCATGTTACCAAGTTTAAGAAAAAGCTATTACACAGTATGGTTTAACAGCTATCTGTCCACAAAAATAATTTCACAGTTAGTGCCCTCTTTAGATGAATCTGCAGCAGTTCTTCCAGCTTTTTGAGTGTGAATAAATATGAGCAGTACTTCCACTGTGAGTGTAGTCAGAGTATAAGCTTTATGCATCTTGGTTAAATTTTTTGATGTTAAGATTGTAAGGCAAGGAAGTGCTGTTATGGTAATATGGTCTGAGCTTCATAACAGAAGCTTTATAGTCATCTAGGTTCTTTGTAGGGTAGCAATGGTTGGTTACTTTGGTCAGTAATTGTAACTTGCTTTGTGCAGAAGCAAATATTGTATAGCAATATTAAGTTACAGTTGAGTCACTGTTTGGTGGCTGTCTTGGACTATTCAAGGCAGTAAGTTGTCTTTCTTTACCTATCTGGGTTTCCAATGCAAAGGTATGTCAAGTCTGTATGTGTTACAAGGAAGGTAAGGAATTCTCCAGCAATGTATTTTTGCTTTCAGTGTCCAGTTCCTGTTACCTTGTGTAGTATATTGGCACAATCAGCTTGCTTAAGAAGAGATACTCAGAATTTGGACAGGCTTTTGTACTAAGAGATGCTTGCTGACAGGTTGCCAAAAAACCCAAACCCATAGAGAAAGCACCCTTTTAGTTAAGAAAGAACATGTCATTTTTGTTCCAAATGCCTATGTGCTCCACTATAAGATATTTTCTTACATTTATTTATTTCTTTTCTTACTAAGTTTATTTCAGGAACTGGAAACTTTTGATCAGTTTCATTCTTGCTGCAGCGCAACAGAAGTGTAACTGGAACCTTTATTGCAGAGAGACTATGAGCTTCTCTCTGCACAGAATGAGGCCCATGCCTTATGTATGGTTAGGATCGTGGTTGTAACTGGTTAATGCCCTTTCATATGTAAACATTTCAGTTTTTCTTCCAGATTTTTGTGTTTGGAGGGAGGGGGTTGTTGTCTTTTTGGTTTGGCTTGTTTGCTTTATTAAATTTCTCCTCAGAATTTAAAGTTCTTTGGAGCAGCTGATCACTGCCCTGATCTTGTGAGTGGATTCCTCCCTGCCAGCAGTTAAAAAATAGGAGCATTATTAGGTTAAATTGTTGTGTGCTATTTCGTAATTCCTATAATTTAATTGCATATTTTAAAAGCTATATCCTGTGGCAGGATGGTAGCCATTGCTGGTTTCATAATAGCCTTTTCAGTGGGGGAATTTGTAGGTTTGTGCTGGAATCAAATGTTAGATTTTAATTGAAGTTTACCCTAATATGATCTAAGTTTTAACTTTCTTATAAGTGTCAGTTGGCTGCCAATAGTGCAAGTATACTTAAGAGTCAAATTTCTGTCCTTTATAAACCAAAGAAAACATGGCATGATTTTGTCCAGACAGTCACCAGATAAAAAGCTTAGCATTCATGGAAAGCAAGATTAACATACATAGGCTACTTGGTGTCTAATGCTAAGTAAACTGTCCTGTGCGAGTCCTGAGTGAGTGGCACCTCTATAGTGAGGCTGAATCTGATGGGACTTTACATAATGTTTTAGTATTGCCCAAGGCTACCTTTAGTATTAATGGCAACTGTGCCATGCATATAGAAAGACTGTGACCATGAATTTTACTCAAGGGTGGTGGATGAATGGATGACATTAAGCAGTTCAGTTGTAAAGGAGCCCTACTGAACATTGCCCTACTGCAATGTACTGTAAAGGAGCCCTACTGCATGCATGCAGCAGATACTTGGTAGACTTGCAGTGGTTTTCAATTTGATTGACTTTGTTGCTTTCAAACATAATGAATAGTTTGCTGTGCAAGTACTTACAGTCGTTATAATGTGAAAGATTTTTTAACCCCAAAGTTCTCAGAATGAATGTTCAGTGTTCTTATGACAACTAGTTGACAATTTACAGTGGGTCTAAGGATATTGGTAGTGAACTGGGCTCTAAGTAGAAAACAGAAAGGATGGTGACTCTTCTAGACAGCTGATTATGGTTAGGTCTCATAATCTTCTTGTCTGTTTTAAGGAGGCAAAATATAGACTGAACATCACTTTGAAAAACATGCTATATTCTTGCTGCTGCTACACCTGATAAAAAAAGGGGTCTGCTTATAAAGGATAATATTGTGTGTACACATAGCTCTCTGCAGTTTAATTTACCTGCATGTTGAAGGACAGCATCTTCTTTATTTGCTCTTAGGCCCTTTTTAAAGCATTGCAAATTTGGTGTGTTTACTCTAAAACTATTAATTTTTTGCTTGGGCTGTAAGGGTTCTTAGGTAGAGACTCTACATGTTACTACCACATTTGGCCTTTGTTAGGATAATTAAGCTTTCTAACATAACAGCTCTATGTATATTACTGATACCCATCCAAACTTTATCAACCCCCTATTTACAGAGAGTGATAAGCCACGAACAGGAACAGGAGAGCCGGTTTTAAGTTTGCACTACAGTACAGAAGGAACAACTACAAGCACAATAAAACTGGACTTCACTGATGAGTGGTAAGAAGTTCATTTTGTTTTTCTTGGGTTATTGATCAGCACATACAACTTACAATCATCTAGCACAAACAGAGATAAAGTCCTGTGTCTGGTTCTGGGCCCCTCAATTCAAGAAGGACATTGAGACTCTTGAACGTGTCCAGAGAAGGGCAACAAGGCTGGGGAGAGGCCTTGAGCACAAGCCCTACGAGGAAAGGCTGAGGGAGCTGGAGTTGGTTAGCCTGGAGAAGAGGAAGCTCAGGGGAGACCTTATTGCTGTCTACAACTACCTGAAGGGAGATTGTAGCCAGGTGGGGGTTGGTCTCTTCTCCCAAGCAGCCAGCAGCAGAACAAGAGGACAGTCTCGAACTGCACCAGGGGAATTTTAGGCTCGAGGTGAGGACAAAGTTCTTCACAGAGAGAGTCATTAGCCGTTGGAATGTGCTACCCAGGGAGGTGGTGGAGTCACTGACCCTGGAGGTGTTCAAGAGGGGATTGGATGTGGCACTTGGTGCCATGGTTTAGTAGTCATGAGGACTTGGGTGACAGGTTGGACTTGATGATCTTTGAGGTCTTTTCCAACCTTATTGATTCTATGATAAATTACATTTCCATATGGTATATGCATATTTGTGGGTGTATACAGACAGTTTGAAATGGCTCTAGTCCTTAATGTATTCAGAACATAAGGTGGGCATACTTTGCCATGAAGTTTATGCAGGAGGGTTTTGTGATATTTAATGTGAATCTTTTTAATACTAACATAAGTTGAAACAGTCTGTCTTCATCAAACCCTAGCATAATGTTAGTGTTTACTATCTTACTGAAGTAGTGCAGTAGAGTGATGGAAAGGTGGTCCAGGGTCTAGCACTTAAGATTTAATTCTCTGCTCTACCAGACTCCTCATATGTTACTCTGAAAATTTGTCTTTCTGTGGCACAGTTCCCAGGTTGTAAAACACAAAAATCAGTGTTTATGTTTGAAGAATATTGATAAAAGCATATGGTTAAGATACCATCTTTGTAGACTGCTTAGATATCGGAGTGATGGCATCCTTTTCACATAATAGATATACTGCCTATAACTGCCCTGACTTGAATTGGTGTTGAAGTCTATCACTAAGGCATCTTAGCATCTCTTAAAGTAACCACAATCCTTGTTTTAGTACAATACAATACAATAAATCTAGGTTGGAAGAGACCTTCAAGATCATCGTGTCCAACCTATCAACCAATCCAACCCACCCAAACAACATTATCCCTTCTTATGTCTATTCCTTTGCTTATGTTTTCAAAATTATTGTAAAAGGCAGTAATTAGAAATGCTTTTTAGATTTGTTACTGGGGGGAAAAAACCAAAACCAATCACCATATTTAATACCTCTGAAGTGCTGTAGCTTTAGGCATAAAACACACGCCTTGCCCGCTGCAGTTTGGACACTTTAAAGAGTGATCTGTGAAAACGAAGGTTTTACTCATATGAATCTCCAATACTGTGATGGTTGTGTTCAACCAATCTATCAGGCTGTATTTCAATTTAGAGTCCAAATCCAGCAAGCTTTGAATTAATTAATTTTGCTGTAATGCTTTTAACTAACTCTGCATTCAGTGTTGTTTCATTCATCTTTGTTTAGCACATCAAGGCAGGCAAATTTCACAAGAGGACCACAGCATTAGCGAATGTTTTGTCCACTTGTTCTAATGTGGTTTATAAATGCATTAATAAAAATATTCCTTCCACTGTGTCATTAAACAACATTGACACTCTGTTTCCATGGCTATTTTAAAACAACATTTGAGAAATGCATTTTACACTTCAAACAGTTAATGATGGAAGGGCTTCTGGGGGATTGAAAAATTTGAATGAATGAAAAGGAAAAAGTGGAGTGTGAAGGGAATGGGGGTGAGGGACAGGCAGATAAGTTGTTGCTTCTACTTGGGGATGCACAGAATTAAGTGAAAATTACTAAAACTTAATTTCATGTAGATACTGTGTCTAGTAGCAAGTATTTTAGCAAATGTCTTGGGCTAGAGGGTGAGCACCACATCAAAAAGAAACATCAAATGAAATACCAAAGGAGAATGAAGGACTTACACATAATGAACTTTTAATGCTAATGGTAGCAGTAGACAAGACTTTAGGACAGTTATAGAAAGACACATTAAAACAAACAGTACCTGGGAAATAAACCAAAATTATGGGAACCTATATTGTGTATAATTTGGTACCTTTTATTTGAAAGAATAATGGGTTCTAGAAATCTACATGGTGTAATAGCGAGAAACTGCCTGGATTTCCAGAAACTATTTGATTCTTTGCCACACGTTGAACTTACATTAAAGGTGGGGCAGATAGATCAATAAAATCATAGAATCATAGAATCAACAAGGTTGGAAAAGGCCTCAGAGATCATCAAGTCCAACCTATCACCCAACACCTCATAACTAACTAAACCATGGCTTCAAGTGCCATGTCCAACCCCCCTTTGAACACCTCCAGGGATGGGGACTCCACCACCTCCCTGGGCAGTACATTCCAACGGCCAACAACTCTTTCTGGGAAGAACTTTCTCCTCACCTCCAGCCTAAAAAATGTAACTGCTGGTATGAAAAGTAGCATTTCAGTAAAAATTAAAGCAGAGCAATACATGAATATAAGTAAGTTTGGTGGATTTGTTTGTTTTGTTTTGGGTATTTGCTTTGTTATTTTTTTCGTGCTTAGACTAGTGATTATATCATCTGTTGTATGAAATAGCAAAAATCCCTGACTTGGTGTCTAGCACTACACTTCTGGTCTGTCTGTTCATTCAGAAACAATCCATTCTTTTTATTAGAAATGCTGTAAGGGCTAACAAAATTTTTCTACATACTCCAAATCCATTACAGGCCTGCAGCAGACTATTGCTCATCAAGATGGGTAGAAGTTCTGATATTTAATGACAAAATTAAAAGTACTTAGGTCCTGACTGGATTCTCAAGAATGATTTATGCTGCTTCCAGCAACATAGCATATAAAATAGTTTATTAAGAACATACACAAGTAAGAAGCTGGTGGTAATAATACAGTCTAAATTCTTGAGAACCATGATTAAAATTTTTGTCTCCTCATTTGCCCACTGCTTTGCCTAAGTTTGATCTGCCAACACAGAACAGAATGGAAGAGCTCAGGAACAGCTTTGAATTTCCTAAAATGACGTGTTCTTCAGAGTCTGAAAACATTAGTTTGATTATTTTCAGAACATAAATGTTACATGTTTCCTGAGGAATAATTTTCCTTATTGTAAACTGAAACTGGTGTTCCTCAGTAATTAACTAAGCATCGACAGGGAGTAAATCTTAAATACCAGCTTATAGTACATCTTGAGAAATAGCAAAACTTGGAGGACTGAGGTCAGAAGTCCATGCCTCAAAAGGCACAGCAAGGAGAGTTTGTGTTACAGAATCTAGATGCTTTCATTTTCTTTTTAATTAGATGGGATAAGGTTATGTATTAGTGCTCAGCTGACAGCTTGTAATACCTTTAAGAAGATCTCCTATCACTTATGCATGTAAAAACCATATAAATAGTGAAAGAAACCACATATTTTTGAAAAGCAATTAAGAAATTCTTTATAAGTTACAATCCAAAAGGATTCTGTGATGCAGAGAAATAGCATGGGATGAGTGGTGAGGCATATAAAACATTTGAATTGCTGTAGAGGTTGTTAGTTGTGGCTACTGCCAGAAGTTACTGCATTGTGAGATTGCAGTGAGGAGGCTGATGATGGTCAGGCTGTGCTATTGCAGTGATCTTACCTATTCCCATTATTAATTTTTTTTTACATGTTATGTTGCCAGGAGCAGCACAAATTCAAGCTCCAGAGGGAGTGGAAGTCATTGCAAAAGTGAAGGTCAAGAAGACTCTGTTAAAAAAAGGCTCAGAAGAGTCAGGGCTGGAAGATGAAGAAACAAGTAAGATACACCATGATTTCTGTAATGTTGAGGCAATGTCTGTGACTACTGTTGAACACAATGGGAGCCTCATACAGAAGCATTTGAAGGCAGAATACAGCCATAATAGAACATCTTCTTCTATGCCCAGGTGACTGCCTGGTGGATATGGGGCAGGCTGTGGATGTAGTCTGCCTGGAATTCCGCAAGGCCTTTGCCACCATCCCCCACAGCAAACTCCTGGCCAAGCTGTCAGCCCATGGCTTGGACAGCAGCACTCTGAGCTGGGTTAGGAACTGGCTGGAGGGCTGAGCCCAGAGAGTGGTGGTGAATGGTGCCACATCCAGCTGGCAGCCAGGCACCAGTGGTGTGCCCCAAGGATCAGTGCTGGGCCCCATGCTCTTCAACATCTTTATTGATGATCTGGATGAGGGCATTGAGTCCATCAGCAGTAAATTTGCGGATGACACCAAGCTGGGGGCAGGAGTTGATCTGATGGAGGGCAGAGAGGCTTTGCAGAGGGACCTTGACAGGCTGGACAGATGGGCAGAGGCCAAGGGCAGGAGATTGAACACATCCAAGTGCTGGGTTCTGCACATTGGCCACAGCAACCCCAGGCAGTGCTACAGGCTGGGGTCAGAGTGGCTGGAGAGCGGCCAGGCAGAAAGGAACCTGGGGGTACTGGTTGACAGTAGGCTGAACATGAGCCAGCAGTGTGCCCAGGCTGCCAAGGAGGCCAATGGCATCCTGGCCTGGATCAGGAACAGTGTGGCCAGCAGGAGCAGGGAGGTCATTCTGCCCTGTACTCAGCACTGGTTAGGCCACACCTTGAGTCCTGTCTCCAGATCTGGGGCCCTCAGTTTAGGAAAGATGATGACTTGCTGGAACGTCTCCAGAGAAGGGCAACAAAGCTGGAGAGGGGTCTGGAGCACAGCCCTATGAGAAGAGGCTGAGGGAGCTGGGGTTGCTTAGCCTGGAGAAGAGGAGGTTCAGAGGTGACCTTCTTGCTGTCTACAACTCCCTGAAGGGATGTTGTATCCAGGTGGGGGTTGGTCTCTTCTCCCAGGCAACCAGCACCAGAACAAGAGGACACAGTCTCAAGCTGCACCAGGGGAGGTTTGGGCTGGATGTTAGGAAGAAGTTCTTCCTAGAAAGAGAGATTGCCCTTTGGAATGGGTCCAAGGAGGTGGTGGAGTCACCATCACTGGAGGTGTTTAGGAAGAGCCTGGATGAGGCACTTGGTGCCATGGTTTAGTTGATTGGATGGTGTTGGGTGATAGGTTGGACTCGATGATCTTGAAGGTCTTTTCCAGCCTGGTTAATTCTGTTCTGTTCTGTCTAGGAGTGCTAGTATCAGATTTCTTATAATTTTTTAATATGTCTCTGTGTGTGTATCAAAATGAAATAATGGGATTAAATACTGAATTGCTTAATTCAGGAGTTCCTGATGAATATCCCAGGGAAGATGCAAATGCCGAAGAACTGAAAGCTACAAATCAAACTGCAGAGGGGACAGAAGCGAGTATGTATCTGTATTCTTTCAAATAGTTATGTAAAGCAGGGAATGAAAAACTGAATTTCCAGGAGAAACTCAGTATGCATGATTTAACTTCTGTGACCATTTGGAATGCCTTCCAAAATAGGCTATAATCACTAATGCTGTGACTTGTTTTCTGTTAGGTGCATCAGATAAACCTGGTCCTGAGATTCTGGAATCCAGCCAGAAGAAAATGGTCCTGATGCTGACACTGTTCCTGGGAATGCAGAGGAAGAAGCATCCTGTGAGAAAAGCGGAAATCAAGAAGTTTCAGATCAAAATACTGAATCCACTGTCAACTCTGTTGGTGCAAAGGATGAACCTCAGCTTCAGCCATACCCAGAATCCTCAGGGCTTGCAACTCCAGAAGACTCCTCCACCAGGACCTCAGCTCTCCAAGAAACTGATGATAGTGACGATGATCCTGTTCTGATCCCAGGGGCAAGGTATCGAGGAGGACCAGGACACAGGTTAGGGAAATACTTTCTCTGCTATTGCTTGGCAAAGTGCCTGTCATTCATTTATTTATTTACTTTAAAGGGGAAATCTAGAGACCTGTGCCTCATACCCTTCATTAAAATAAATTGGTTTTTGACAACTAGCCAAAAGCTTCATGTCTGAGTAATTTGTCTATATGTAAGATAGCTGTCTTTATACAGCTATATATGTATAGCCATATTTTCCTTCCTAGCCAAGCAAGCTCCTACAGATCTAATACCTGCTTGTGCTTATTTCTTGCCTGCTGAATACCCCAGTGCTGAATAGCTGCAGTTCATTTTTTGTTATTCTCCCCATAGACATAAGTATGGAAAGTTCATAAATTAGTGTGAAGGGTACTGGAACCTACATTTTCTTTCAGCTGTGCTTTAGGTGGAGCTTTCAACTGTCGTTTAGCAGTGCTGAGTTTGTAGGACATATGCTAAGACTGGTGCTCAGTTTTTCACTCTTTTTCTTGGAAGGAGAAAGCCTGTAATTCTTTTCTTTTTGTTGGTTATTGAATACCAGTAGATGAAAGTGGCAGTAGATGAAGAAGGTAGATTGCTACTCGTTGTCATTAATAAAAGACACATTTAGTAAGATTTGTGTTTGGTTGTTTCATGGTTTTGTTTCTGGTAAAATATGAACAGCTGTCCACTCCTGTTTGATCATTCAGTAAACTTAGCCCCCAGTTTGGTACTGCTAATTTAATTTGCTAATTTAAATCCTTGGACTTTTTAAAAGCTGTGGTAAAATTATTTTAACAAACACCTCTTAGCCTCTGTTAATTCTACCATTAGGCTTAAGAAAATAGCTTTCTTTCTTGTTTTATATGTTATGTAAGCCAGTGTCTGATGCCTTAGCTTTATTCCTAACCCGTTCAAAGACAGTGTTGCCTTGCTATTAATTTCCTAGACTGGCAATGGAAGTCCTTTACAGGAAGCCTTACAGTATGTCCTCATGAGGAAGTCAGAAAGAATTTAATAGCTGTGTATGGAAGAAGTTTTGAATAATTTGCAGTTAAAAAAAAAAAAAGTCATGAGCCACTGCATTGTCAAAAGTAACAAAAAGAGCAGCCTTTGGTAGCACAAATAATTCTGCTCCCTGAATGACAGTTTTATTTTAAAAGCCAATGTATACAGATTCCCTCTTAATCTACTGAATTTCCATGTAATACTAAGTAACTGTAGGTAAATGTATAATGGTGGAAAGAGTTTCCACTGCAAAGCCAATGTTCGTTGCAGTCACTGATTGAAGAGCAAGCAATGAAAAGCTCTGACGTTTTAATCCCATTTCTGTTTTCAAGCGGGGTTCCTAGCTTCTCTTCATGCACCTTATGTTGTCTCTGCAAAGTAATAGTTATTGTGGTGATGTAATAAGAATGACACTTCCAGATATTGCCCAGCTGTTACCATTTCCCACTAGTGAGGTCATCTTAGACGAAGTTACACTTTATCTGAAAAGCTTTTTTTGCTTCTTTGTGTGGAACAACATTTCTTCCTGTAGCAGTTTATCACAGAATCACAGTATCGCCAAGGTTGGAAGAGACCTCAAAGATCACCGAGTCCAACCTGTCACCACAGACCTCATGACTAGACCATGGCAGCAAGTGCCACATCCAATCCCCTCTTGAATGCCTCCAGGGACGGTGACTCCACCACCTCCCTGGGCAACCCATTCATATAGGAAAAAATCATTAAACTAAATTAATGGTATCATTAACATTCTTTATGCAGCCCCTTGCTCCCTTATTCTTTCCCCCAATGCAGTCTGACAAAAGTTGCTGTGTATTCAGTTCTGGTTTGGTTTAGGATTGTCTCCAGACTTTCATTACTCAGGTTTAATGGCTAGTCGATTCATTTTGCTTTGTTTTTGTGTGTAAGCAGTGGAGTTTTCCAATGCAGCTTCTGAGCAGTCAGATGCATGTTCACAGTGTGCTCCCTACTATTCTTCTGGTTTGGGGAATTTTTAAATGTCCTCAGATACTGAAGAGGAGTAAAACATCCTATGTGTACACAAAGGAATTTGAATTTCCAGAGGGAAAGCAAGCACTGGTGGTCTCAAAGGCTAGCTATAAGCCTTCTTGACATTGGTATCTTACATGAAATAGAATGGAAGGAGCTGTAAGTCCTCTCTTCTGTTACAGGTGCTATAGCATATAATCTTTTTCATAAACTGATCAGATTTATGTCAAATCCCCCGGCCCCTTAACTAGCGAGAAGCTACCTCAAAACTTTGCTGCTATAGCGGATGCAAATTGATGAAAATTAGTAATTTTGGTTGGTGCTAACTCCTTGTTTTGTTTGAAGTAAGTTTTTCATGCCCACTTCTTATTTAAATCATGTTCACACTGTCCCTTTTCAGCTAAGAGTGCCAAGTTTTCCTCACTCTTAACAGTAAAAGCGTGTGGGTTTCCTGACGTCACGCCGGTTCCTCTCTGTGCTTCTTCATGTTCCACTTCTTTCCTGAACATAGTAGACCAGAATTGTGCACAGTGCAATGTCTGCATTTTGCTAAGGTTAATGGTATGAGTATTACTCTTGGTCTAGAGAAGATTCTCTGAGACAAATGTGTGCTGTAGTTGTATGATTCTCCTCTCTTGCTTATGGCACTCTTTGCTTAAAGACTATTAGCAATCTGTTAAACCAATCTTCCTGCAAGACTGGTGCTTAACTGCACCAGTGTGTTTTCTAGAGCCTTACATTTTCTCTTTTCTCATTTAGTAAATTGTGTTACCTAACAATTCCTTTAGTAAATCCCATTTCCGCAAGTGTATCTAATAATTTTGTTTCATATGTGTTCTCTTATCAGGTAATTAATGGCATTAATGTAGAAGCAATAAAGTAGATTTTTCTTTTGCTTCGAGGCTTGTTTTCATTGCTTGGTTGTTGTTTGGTTGGGGTTTTTTTTTGTCTACTGGAGAAGGTAATAATGGTCTACCTTTTGTGGATGTATTTTATGCAGTGACAAGATGTGTAGTTATGATTTTTTTCAAGGACAAAACCAAAAAAATAGGCTGCAGCCTTTTGAAACAGAGTGCTTAATGCTAAAAAGATTAATAAACCTTTTCCAGTCTATATCATTACCAGTTTTATTTGCAATCAATTTCAGGTTTCTTCAGGTGCTGTTCTTTATACATCTAATACGAGGACAAATTCCACAGTTGGGGAAACAACAATAAATACAGCTGCCTCAAAGTCATTTTCCCACTGTAAAGTACAACTTTTTCCACTGACAAGGGGCAGACTTCTGATTCTGCTCTGAAGTGGAGAACTTACTGCTGCATCAGCTCCACTGGTCTCACTTTAGTAAGATTAAACATAGAACTCAAATTCACAAATAAAGTGCTGTCTGTTTTGCAAATCTACTGTTTACAGACCTTCCATTGTTTGAGTTTTGACTACAAACCCAACTTTTAATGTTTTCATACCAAGAATTGGGTCTTTCTCTCTCACACATAATGTAAGAACAGATACAAGGAACATAATCTCCTTTTTTTGATGGATGCTTATAAATGAGGATAGCTCATGAGGATAGCTCTCACTAACAAACCTGAAACGGAACTGTTGGGAAAGACTACGCAGCAGATCTGGAAACACAACGTTGGACTCACTTTAGTATTTTGAGAAGGACTTACAGCCCCAGCAGCAAAATATGTAGAAATACTATGATCCTTTGGTTGAGAGATAGGCTAAGTCAGCTGAATCAGCTAGGAATAGTTGTGGCACAGAAGGACATTGCTTTGAAAGAAGTTGAGGATATGACATCTGAGTCTTTCTGTAACATTTCTGTAGCTATTGAGCATCGCTATGGGAAAAGTGAAGATGGGTGACTGAAAGAATAGAGTTATTTAACTTTCTATGAAGAACTGCACAGGAGCTTTCTAAATTAAAAAGAAAAAGCAACCTGTGTTGTGCAACAGAGGAGTTTAGCTAGATAGGCAACAAACAGAATAACTTCATGGGAATTTTAGGGAATCCACAGAAAAAGGTCTTTTGTCTTATAAATATGAGGAGATGTGCAGGTTTTTAAGTCTCTCAGTAGGCACATAGCACATCTTCTTTAAAACTTACTAAGTCTAGAAAATGTAGGTGGAATAGGGATAGATAATGTGGCTTGCCTTGGCACTGTGCTTTGTAATTTAGGGTGAACAGCGGATACACAAAAATGCAAATTCTTCCTGCGCAGAGAGTGTAGTTTTCAACGAATTTGTCTTAATTTGCCCAAATTAGCCAAAATAACTCTCTGAGGGCTGCTTTCCTACTTAAATGACTGAATTAATTTTGTTTACACTTTGACAGAAGCTGATCTATGAGCAGAGGCTAAGCCTGAAAATGTTAAACCAGTAGGTTAAATGTTCAGATGTGAATGTAAAATGGAAATGATGATGCAGCTGCTTCTACTTCTGCTACAATCTGTGAAGAATCCCTGCATTTTATAACCTCTCTGTGTATCATTACGTAGTTTGAATACTATTTTTGCTGAAATCAAAGTAGGCTTGTACTAACACATTGAGGAGAAGGAGTTGTCTCCGTTGGAATACGCAGAGCACATTTTGCAATCGATGCTAACCTTTTAAAGACACGATACACAGCATTTTTGAATGACTTCAGTTGTTGTTCCTTTTACTAGATATAATATCAGAGGAACAGCGATAGGTGATAGAATAATGAGGTAATTAATTATTTTCTTCCTCCCCTCTTCCTTTTTATTGCCATATAATGGACTTATCAGGTTCTTGTTTTTCATCTCTAACTGACATTTTAAGAATTGCTGTACTTTAAATGCTATGAATTACAGAGCGTACTGCTTGAGTTATATTTAGCTGCATGTATTGCATGGGAATTGGAGAGAAATGGCAGTGTATAAATTTAACAACCTATTAACATTTTTACTGTATGCCATGGGAATTAATGGAATTTGAAAAGTGAGTAGTTTGTGAAAGCAAATAATTTTTTGTTTGTTTTAATTTATTTAGCTGCCAAGGAACGTGTTACATTTGCATGTGCCACTGCTGACTTGCTTTGTGTGGTGGGTTGAAGTTTCCCCCCCAGCATTAACTTTGCCAGACCAACTCAGTTAGGAGCAAATGAAGCTGTATTTACAAGCACAATCTACACTCTATGATGGAATGCAATGAATGTGTACAAAATAGGAGTTACAATATTATACAAATATTTACAATTAATAAACAGCACAAGGACCACCCTGGCCAAGGACCATGGGAGGCGACCAACTTCTCCCCCCTTGCCTCTCCCCTTACCCCCCTGTACAAAAGGGGCAAGAGAAAGGAGCAAAGAAGTTAGACTTAGCCAAAGCCAGCCAAAACACACAGATTATCCCTACCAAGTGAAGCAAAACCAGCCAGAGATCAGAAGAGAAGAGAAAAGGGAAGAATTGTTACGGTACAGCTCCTCTTATTCCAGATATTTACCCAATGTATTTGTTTAGAATAATATTTTGGTACACCCAATAGTGATTTATTTGTATTTTTCTACTTTTCTGCTCAAAATCTGTAACTAAATTTCAAAGGCCTGGCCTAAAACCACCACACTTTGTCTGGTAGCAGAGAACACCCAGTTCTGGACAAAAATGTAAAATACATGTTTCTGTTTTTTGCCTGAACAAAGTTATGGAACTGAGCATAATTTAAAAAGCTATATTTAATATAATAATACATATTTATAGCAACATAATGTAATATACATATAATAATACATAATAATACATATTTATCAAGATACATCCTAAATTTTATACAGTATTTCTTTTTATGAGGTTTAATGAAAAAGTCACTTGATCTCATATTCTTCACTGAAATACTTGAGTGAATGAACTGTTAAGAACATACAAGGCAATTTGGGCAATTATGTTTGGCCACACACTGTGAGAGGGAGAAGCCATCTACTGTGATTTAATGTAAAGGCCACACACAGGGAAAATGGCACAAAATAATTCTGATGATGAAAATGAACATCTTGGATTTATGTCCCTTAGCATGAGTCCTATACTTTAAATGTCTAAAGGAAAATAATACAGATATTTATTTCTTTGTCTTATATTGCATTCTTAGCTGCAATTAGCATACATGGATTTAACTTTCTGAAAGATTCAGGAATCTGTATGGGTTTTGTACTTCCAATTCCATATGAGGCATTCTTTCCATATTAAACATACTTACCATGGAGTTCTTTAGCTTGTCAGCATAGCCCATGGGAAGATTTGTTTCATATAAATTTAATATAAAAATGAATGATGCATCCTGACCAACCTGATCTCCTTCTCTGATCAGGTGACTCGCCTGGTGGATGTGGGGAGGCCTGTGGATGTGGTCTACCTGGACTTCAGCAAGGCCTTTGACACTGTCCCCCACAGCAAACTCCTGGCCAAGCTATCAGCCCCTGGCTTGGATGGGAGCACACTGCATTGGGTTAGGAACTGGCTGGAGGGTCGAGCCCAGAGAGTGGTGGTGAATGGTGCCACAGCCAGCTGGCAGCCAGGCACTAGTGGTGTGCCCCAAGGATCAGTGCTGGGCCCCATGCTCTTCAACATCTTTATTGATGATCTGGATGAGGGCATTGAGTCCATCAGCAGTAAATTTGCAGATGACACCAAGCTGGGGGCAGGAGTTGATCTGCTGGAGGGCAGAGAGGCTTTGCAGAGGGACCTCGACAGGCTGGACAGATGGGCAGAGTCCAAGGGCATGAGATTGAACACATCCAAGTGCCAGGTTCTGCACATTGGCCACAGCAACCCCAGGCAGTGCTACAGGCTGGGGTCAGAGTGGCTGGAGAGCAGCCAGGTAGAAAGGGACCCTGGGGGTACTGGTCGATGGTAGGCTTAACATGAGCCTGCAGTGTGCCCAGGGGGCCAAGAAGGCCAATGGCATCCTGGCCTGCATCAGGAGTAGTGTGGCCAGCAGGAGCAGGGAGGTCATTCTGCCACTGTACACTGCACTGGTTAGGCCACACCTTGAGTCCTGTGTCCAGGTCTGGGCCCCTCAGTTTAGCAAGGATGTTGACTTGTTGGAGTGTCTCCAGAGAAGGGCAATGAAGTTGGTGAGGGGTTTGGAACACAAGCCCTATGAGGAGAGGCTGAGGGAGCTGGGGTTGCTTAGCCTGGAGAGGAGGAGACTCGGGGGTGACCTTACTGCTCTCTACAACTACCTTAAAGGAGGTTATAGACAGGCAGAGGTTGGTCTCTTCTCCCAGGCAGCCAGTACCAGAACAAGAGGACACAGTCTCAAGCTGCACCAGGGGAGGTTTAGGCTGGAGGTTAGGATGAAGTTTTACACAGAGAGAGTGATTGCCCATTGGAATGGGCTGCCTGTGAAGGTGGTGGAGTCACCATCATTGGAGGTGTTCAGGAGGAGACTTGATGGGGTGCTTGGTGCATGGTTTAGTTGATTAGGTGGTGTTGGATGATAGGTTGGACACGATGATCTTGAAGGTCTCTTCCAAGCTGTTTTATTCTATTCTATTCTATTCTATTCTATTCTATTCTATTCTATTCTATTCTATTCTATTCTATTCTATTCTATTCTACCCAGCATAGATTTTTTTGTCAGTGTATTTTTCTCCAGTTTTCACTGTCTGTCTGCAGCATAGCAGGGGGAAATTCTGAAAATATTCTGTAGCTGTGAGCAGTGGAAAGATGGGCTGTGTTGCAAGGCCAGGAAATTACTTAGGAGTGCATTATGGCAAACACTTACTTTATATGATCAGCAGTGAAATAACTTGGACTTTAGGGTAGATTTCACCATGCTGTTAACATGATGGTTTTGACCTTGGTTTTGAACCATTTCAGTGCACAAAAGTTGACAGCAGTATAGAATCTTTCATAGATTTGGAGGCCTCTAGAGGAACATGGTGATCTGGTCACTAAAATCAGAAATACAATAAAGTTCTTGATATTCAGCAAAGGCATCTGTTGTAGTATGATGGTTGTGAGCTAACCTTGTCATGCAGCTCAGCCTCACCACAGCAGCTTACTCACTTTCTCCTGGGGGGGGGGAGGAAACCAGGAGAGTAAAATAGTCAGAGAACTTGTGGGTTAAGATGTAAAGACCAACACAGTGGCTTGTTAATTTGCCACCTTCCTGACTCTTGTGGTGATCTTAACAAGCCAGCTTGTTAAGGCACACAATTGGAATTCTTGGGTCAGTGCATGGTAGCTGGAGGATGGATTCTCCTACGTGGTGAACAAAGAATGACCATAGGGCATCACAGAAATAGGTTCTAAATTGATAATTATAAGCCTTAGGTCCTATGCAGCTGTTTTGCATTGGGGAAATAGTTTAAATGAGAAGATATCAGCAAAAGAGAGGGGGAGCAAAGTAATCTCAACTGTAAAGAGCAGAAGAGAAGGAGCCAGTGTTTCTGGTACTTTGAAAACAGAGACAGTGTTTGTGTGTAAATGCTTTTAGAAATACAAGAAACAACAAAAATCCTTAATCCTGGAGAATCAATACTCAGCTCAATACTCAGTACAGAGCCCAGACAAGAAGGATGGAAAATGTAAGTGAGCTTTATAGCCAACTGCTGCTGCCTAGCTGAGGAGGTGATCAGTCTGATAATGGTGTGTGGAAGGAACAGGATAATGTAGGATACAGCACTAATTTTGTGGCAACCACTGCATCTGGACCACTAGTGGCACAAAGTCTGTAGTAGAATTCCTTTAGATTGTAGATTTTACCTTTGAAAAACATAACCATTAATTTTGACTGCCTCTGCTCTAACTGGTAGATGACCATAGTTGTTTTAAAACATATGGGACTAGTTAGCTAGAAAGTGTTGAGTAACTGAAGTCTGCAACTGTCTCAGAGAGAATTCCTTTTCAAAGAGCAGCATGTGACATATTGTGCCCTGAGAAACAGCCAGGCTATGATTCACTTGTGCACATTGCATAGGTGTCTGCAAATCTAAAAACTCTTACTACACTTCAGAATTTCTAAACATACAGGAAATGCCCTAGAGGCAACACATGGAAATTAAGCCTAAAAAAATTATATATGTATATGTTTCATGGAATAATAGAATAATAAGGTTGGAAAAGACTTCAGAGATCATTGAGTCCAGCCAATCACCCAACACCTCATGACTAACTAAATCATGGCTTCAAGTGCCATGTCCAGTCCCCCCTGAACACCTCAAGGGAGGGGGACTCCACCACCTCCCTGGGCAGCACATTCAATGGCCAACTACTCTTTCTGGGAAGAACTTTCTCCTCATCTCCAGCCTAAACCTCCCCTGGTGCAGCTTGAGACTGTCCTCTCGTTCTGGTGCTGGCTGCCTGGGAGAAGAGACCAACCCCCACCTGGCTACAACGTCCCTTAAGGGAGTTGTAGACAGCAATGAGGTCTCCCCTGAGCCTCCTCTTCTCCAGGCTAAGCAACCCCAGCTCCCTCAGCCTCTCCTCACAGGGCTGTGCTCCAAACCCCTCCCCAGCTGTTGCCCTTCTCTGGACACCTTCCAGCAACTCAACATCTTTCCTAAACTGAGGGCCCCAGAACTGAACACAGGATTCAAGGTGTGGCTTAACCAGTGCTGAGTACAGGGCAGAATGAGTGCCCTGCTCCTGCTGGCCACACTGCTCCTGATACAGGCCAGGATGCCATTGGCCCTCTTGGCCCCCTGGGCACACTGCTGGCTTATGTTCAGCCAGCTGTCAACCACTACCCCCAGGTCCCTTTCTGCCTGGCTGCTCTCCAGCTACTCTGACCCCAGCCTGTAGCACTGCCTGGGGTTGCTGTGGCCAATGTGTAGAACCTGGCACTTAGATGTTGTACCAGTATGAACTGCACGGTGTGCTTCTGGTGCTGCCTGAGTTTATGTTGGTGCAGGCAGGAATTGCTTCTCACATATAGAAATTAAAACACAAACCATTTTGGTAGGTTGTTTTTCCTTTGTGTGACTTAAAAACTATAGAAATCTGTAGTTAGGGACAAGTCATGCCTCTCAGAGAGAATCCTTTTCCCTGTCATGGTCTTTATTCTCAAATATTATTAGATGGGGTCATATTTGTCTTTTCTGGAGAAGACTTGCTTCTGCCAGGCTTCTGCTTTTGTGGCATGTGACCAGAGTGCCCAGTAACAGTACTGCAGTTATAGCCATGCGTGCCTGGCTGCACTCCCTCTGCTGAAATGTAATCATCAGCTTCACAAAATAACCAAATATCAATGCATTAATGCCTTTTAAAATAAGACACCAACCCAGCATTGTGTATCAAGGAATTATTTTTGTTGAAAGACAGTGTTTCTCCCAAATGTTGCTTCTGTGCTTCTGCTTTTATTCAAAACTGCATAATTCTGACTGCTCAACAGTCTCCAGGCTTGGTTTGGGGTTTTTGTGGGGGTTTGGGTTTTTTTTCCCCCTAATGACTGTATTTAAGCCTAGGGATATTTAGAGGACGAGATTACTTTTTCTAGAGATACTGTGATGAAAAATCATGCACAAAACTACTGTGGGTTACCAATTAGGTACTTTAATACCACCTTCTAATCTCCAAATTTGCTACTTCTGTCTAGCAAGTAACTTCTGAACGAGCTGTACAAGCTTTCTCAGTACTAATGATGTTTAACTTCTCATTTTTTTTTCACTGCTCATCTTTTATTAATTAATGTAGAGAATACTAATACATTAAGTAATAGGTGTAAGGCTAGCAGGTGTACTTCTGAAACCAAAAGGGTCTTCCTATACTGAAGAGTTATGTGTGTTGTTCCCAAAGTGTGTGGGTTTAATGGATGGACCACTAGATGGTTAAGAAACTGGCTTGATGGCTGCACCCAAAGAGTGGCTGTCAAGGGGTCCATGTCCCAGTGGAGGCCAGGGGCAAGCAGAGTCCCTCAGGGATCAGTCCTGGGACCAGGCTTGTTCAACATCTTTGTGGGTGCCATGGACAGTGGCATTGAGTGCACCCTCAGCAAGTTTGCTGATGACACCAAGCTGTGTGGTGCAGCAGACAGCTGGAGGGAAGGGATGCCATCCAGAGGGACCTGGACAGGCTGAAGAGGTGGGCACAAGCCAACCTCATCAGGTTCAACAAGACCAAGTGCAGGGTCCTGCATCTGGGTCGAGGCAATCCCAGGCACAAATCCAGGCTGGGCAGGGACTGGCTGGAGAGCAGCCCTGAGGAGAGAGACTTGGGGGTGCTGGGGGAGGAGAAGCTCAACAGGAGCTCTCAATGTGCACTTGCAGCCCGGAAAGCCAATCAGAGCCTGGGCTGCATCAGGAGAAGTGTGGCCAGCAGGGCAAGGGAGGTGATTCTCCCCCTCTACTCAGCTCTGGCGAGACCCTACCTGCAGTACTGCCTCCAGTTCTGGAGCCACTATTCCAAGAGGGATGTGGAGGTGCTGGAAGGTGTCCAGAGAAGGGCCACGAGGATGAGCAGAGGGCTGGAGCACCTCTCCTGTGAGGACAGACTGAAGGAGTTGGGGCTGTTCAGTCTGGAGAAGAGAAGGCTCCGAGGTGACCTCATTGTGGCCTTCCAGTATCTGAAGGGGGCTTACAGAAAGGCTGGGGAGGGACTTTTCAGGCTATCAGGTAGTGATAGGACTAGGGGGAATGGAATGAAGCTGGAGGTGGGGAGATTCAGGCTGGATGTGAGGAGGAAGTTCTTCCCCATGAGAGTGGTGAAGCCCTGGAATGGGTTGTGCAGGGAGGTGGCTGAGGCCCCATCCCTGGAGGTGTTTAAGCCCAGGCTGGATGAGGCTCTGGCCAGCCTGATCTAGTGTGGGGTGTCCCTGCCCATGGCAGGGGGGTTGGAACTGGATGATCCTTGTGTTCCCTTCCAACCCTGCCTGATACAATGATACTTACAGGGTTGGCAGCAGAGCAGTTGTTTTCAGGCGATTCTTGCTTTCACTTTTCTCACAGAAAACCATCTTTTTAAAAAAGCAAGTCTAAACCCAAACACGTGCCATTAATTGTTTGAAGTGTCTGTGTTTTATGTGGCAAATCATTTAGTTGCCACTCTTCTTTCATGTAGAAGTAAGCTGGTGAGGGGAATAACTCTGTGATCTTTAATGTACAGCTGTGCTTTCTATTCTTGGTATCTTTATAATGACAAAGAACATAGCCCTTTTTCCCCCTTCTACTGTATGATGATTTGTGACAAACCCTGTCCTTACATCTATTTAAGATTAAATCTGATAATCCATTTATTATAAGGACTAACTAACAAATACAGTATATTTAATTAGCATAGCATAAGGAGGAGGAATGAGAAAATTGCCTGAATATGAGATTGGGGGGGATAGAAAACTCTCACCAAGACAAGTAGTGCTTGCCTGCTTTTCCTGGGATTGTTTGCTAGACAAACTTCAAAGAACTGTGACTGTTAAGTGGGTCTCTTGGCTAGTGCTTATAAAAGACTTCTGGTTTCTATAAAATCTAAGGATTCCCTTAAGTATTAAAAGCTCAGTTGTATTAGATGATCTGCCTTAGTATGGCAGTTTGTGTTTTGGTTGTTTTATGTTTGCTTTTTTGAAAACAAAAGAGGCTCTGTATTGATGACTCCCTGCTTGCACTCCTTTCCCTCCTTTACCCAGCTGTAGGACAACACTTACTTTAATTTTCTCACAGTCCAACTTTCTGCTGTGACAAAAATGAAACATAAATTCCTGTAATAGTCTGACTCCTTTCATTCCTCTGAAATCTCTACCTGCTCCCTCTTGAGAGTGACGTTCCCCTGGGACTGTGTTCAAGGCCTCAAAGCTAATAGCAGCCCTGGCTTGGAATAAAAGAATAAAAAGACTTAGGTACAGGTGCTGGAATGTGACAGTTTGCTTATTACAGCGATCTGCAGACTTAGAGATAAAATTTGGCACCAGGGTCTTCTCACAGAGTAACCAAAAATAGCTTCCTGAAATGGAACATTCACAAAGCAGAATACGTCATTTCACTGTGTCTCTTCATATTCATCTAGGAAACTTTCTGCTGTATCCCTCACTGCTAACGCAAGGGGATGTTGCTACAGGAATTGAGGCTAAATCCTCTCTCGCCTTGCTAGGAGCTGTTTCAAGCTGTCTAAATCTTGAGTCTTGTCACCCAGAAACAGTGAATGCATTTAACACATTTTTTTCACATTTTCAAAAGTTCTCATTCAGAATAGGTTTTTCACCTTAGAGTTTTGCCATCTCTTTACAAGTGGAGGATCTCTCTAGCACTAAAGAATAAAATAGCATGTGAATTTTGCCAACAGCTGAAGTTTGCTCTTCAGAGGGGGAATCCAATTTTGCATCATTTGACATTCCACTGTCTTGCATGCTCCTCTTGTTCTGAGCCAGGTTGGGAAATGGAAGTCTGTAATTGTACATTAGGGATAATATTGGTATATGTTCCACTTTTATGCAGAGTGTGTTTGAGTGCTTAATTATTATTTTATAGTCCTTTTTGATAGCCTGTTTCAGTATTTGGAGATGGCCTCTCATTAGTGCTCTCCTTGTCTGCAATTTACAGACGATCTGCCGTTGCCCGCATTCAGGAGCTCTTCAGGAGAAGGAAAGAAAGGAAAGAAATGGAAGAGCTGGAAACGCTGAATATTAGACGCCCTTTGATAAAGATGGTTTATAAAGGGCACCGGAACTCCCGCACAATGGTACAAACCCTTTGTCTCTTTGGGGAATGCAGTGGTTTTATGGCCTGAATCGGTGTGGCTGCCACATTGACAGCTTGCCAAAAAGGATACTGTGAAATACTGTAAGCAGTCTTTCTTGTATACTCAGTTGGGAGCCACATAATTTGCTCTAAATGAAAATTGAAGTTAGTGTGACTCATAGAATCGTACAATCAATATGGTTGGAAAAGAGCTCAGAGATCATCAAGTCCAACCTATCACCCAACACCTCCTGACTAACTAAATCATGGCTCCAAGTGCCACATCCAGTCCCTTTCTGAACACCTCCAGGGACTGGGACTCCACCACCTCCCTGGGCAGCATATTCCAGTGGCCAATTACTCTTTCTGGGAAGAACTTTCTCCTCACCTCGAGCTAATGACTCATGTCATGCCCCTATTCCAAGAGGGATCTGGAGGTGCTGGAAGGTGTCCAGAGAAGGGCCACGAGGATGATCAGAGGGCTGGAGCACCTCTCCTATGAGGACAGACTGAAGGAGTTGGGGCTGTTCAGTCTGGAGAAGAGAAGGCTCCGCGGTGACCTCATTGTGGCCTTCCAGTATTTGAAGGGGGCTACAAGAAGGCTGGGGAGGGACTTCTCAGGCTCTCAGGTAGTGATAGGACTAGGGGGAATGGAATGAAGCTGGAGGTGGGGAGATTCAGGCTGGATGTGAGGAGGAAGTTCTTCCCCATGAGAGTGGTGAAGCCCTGGAATGGGTTGTCCAGGGAGGTGGTTGGGGCCCCGTCCCTGGAGGTGTTTAAGCCCAGGCTGGATGAGGCTCTGGCCAGCCTGATCTGGGTGAGGTGTCCCTGCCCACGGCAGGGGGGTTGGCACTAGATGATCCTTGTGGTCCTTTCCAGCCCTGACTGATATTATGATATTATGCCCTTGTGCTAGGCATTTAAGATTTCATGAGATTTTCTATTTAGCTTCCTTTGAAATCTTGGGTGTTTTTTTTAACTTCTTTTTTATTTTGTCTGTCAGTTTAAGTAGTATAAAATGTGCCTACCTTTAAAATTATGATTTGATCCTCACTTTCCCTTCCAAACTCTTTAAATATTAAATTGTATTTTTAACAGCTTGGAGGGGACAGTGATTAATAAATCAGAGTTCTGAAGAGGCTTGACCTCTCTGAATTATAATAATATTTAAATAAAAAGAAGCAGTGCTAGTTATTAAATAGTAATCTAACTACTAGATGCTCTTTTTCATACAAAGTACTCTACAAAAAAAGTACACTAAAAAAAAATCACTGTTTTCTGAAGCAGTGGTGCATGAGCAAGTTAGTTTTCTTGCTGTGTGTGTTTTTTGCTTTTTGCAGTGTTTTGAAGATGGAAGTTCTGAGTAGTAGATAGTATTTTGCAGAAGTAGCAGGTGTGTTATCATAGAATCAATAAGGTTGGAAAAGACCTCAGAGATCATCAAATCCAAGCTATTGCCCATCACCCATGACTAACTAAACCATGGTTTCAAGTGCCACATCCAATCCCTTTTTGAACACCTCCAGGGACGGTGACTTCACTACCTCCCTGGGCAGCACATTCCAATGGCCAATTCCTCTTTCTGGGAAGAACTTTTCCTCACCTCCAGCCTAAACCTCCCCTGGTGCAGCTTGAGACTGTGTCCTCTTGTTGTGGTGCTGGTTGCCTGGGAGAAGAGACCACACACACACGCCCCCTGGCTACAACCTCCTTTCAGGTAGTTGTAGATGATCCGAGGAATAGTGCCTCTACCTCCAAAAGCAATTTTCTAGAGTTTGTGTGAACATCATTCATTATGTTGGAGAAGGACATCGAGACACTTGAACATGTCCAGAGAAGGGCAACAAGGCTGGGGAGAGGCCTCCAGCACAGCCCTGTGAGGAGAGGCTGGAGAAGAGGAGGCTCAGGGGAGACCTTCTTGCTCTCTACAACTACCTGAAGGGTGGTTGTAGCCAGGAAGGGGTTGGTCTCTTCTCTCTAGCAAGCAGCACCAGAACAAGAGGACACAGTCTCAGGCTGCACCAGGGGAAGTTTAGGCTCGAGGTGAGGAGAAAGTTCTTCACTGAGAGAGTCATTCGCCATTGGAATGTGCTGCCCAGGGAGGTGGTGGAGTCACCGTCCCTGGAGGTGTTCAAGAGGGGATTGGATGTGGCACTTGGTGCCATGGTCTAGTCATGGGGTCTGTGGTGACAGGTTGGACTCGATGATCTTTGAGGTCTCTTCCAACCTTAGTGATACTGTGATACTGTGAAAATGCTTCAGTAGATGCATATTTCAGTCTACAGAAGAAAAATGGCTTTGAAAGTGCTTTGATTAATGACGAGGACTTTTGCACTCCATTTCAATAATTAATTCTAATTGCGTAATAATGCATTAGTTTGAAAGTTATAGCATCAAGCACTTTGTAATGAAGAAGTATTAAAACTAAGCTTGCCTAAGTGGTCTTAATGCAGTCTCTATGTGCATACATGCTGCTGTACACATTATTGCACGGACTTTGTTGTTTTGTTTCTTTTGCAGGTGGGTTGATGGTTTTGCTTTTCTTTCGTGTGAATATATATGACATATATATGAATGCACACAATGAAAGCTGATGCAACTTTCCCACTTGGTTTTGATGTTGACAAACTGAATTTCAATTTATTTTTTCTGATGGATACCCTCTTTCCTGCAAGGCAAGGGCTGATGGTATTTCCCTGTTAAATCTGTGAAGATGACTGCTTAGAAAGGTCTTTCTTCTTGCAGTATCATAGTATCATAGTATCAGTCAGGGTTGGAAGGGACCACAAGGATCATCTGGTTCCAAACCCCCTGCCATGGGCAGGGAAAACCCACACTAGATCAGGCTGGCCAGAGCCTCATCCAGCCTGGGCTTAAACACCTCCAGGGATGGGGCCTCAACCACCTCCCTGGACAACCCATTCCAGGGCTTCACCACTCTCATGGGGAAGAACTTCCTCCTCACATCCAGCCTGAATCTCCCCACCTCCAGCTTCATTCCATTCCCCCTAGTCCTATCACTTCCTGAGATCCTGAGAAGTCCCTCCCCAGCCTTCCTGTAGGCCTCCTTCAGATACTGGAAGGCCACAATTAGGTCACCTTGGGGCCTTCTCTTCTCCAGACTGAACAGCCCCCAAGTTCTTGCACAACTGAGCAGCCCAATTAAATGACCATAAACTCTTTTGATACTTCTGTGTATACACACACACACACACACACGTATTAAATATGTATTATATATATTAATTGTATATATCCATATAATGAAGATTATGCAGGCAAATTGGTTATTTCTGGTGCTTCCATACTTCTGAGAACTGAATTTGATAATGCAGCAATGTTTCTAATAAGTGCATTTTAAATGTCATTCTTTGGTTGGCAAACAGCAAAAGAAAAGCAGTGTTATATTGAGGTTTGCTTGCACCAGTGGCAGGGTTAGAACAGTTTTATATCCATCAAACAGATCCCTGCCATGTAACCTGCTCAAATGATGTCATTGGAGCCCTGAATATTACCAGCTTTTCATGAAACATACCTGGAAGTATGGCTGCTGGGGGTGGATGGTAGTGATGCAGGGTGGGATTTCCTGTTTCTCTTTAGCTCTTGGAGGAAAAAATCCTCTTGTGTGCTCAAGCTCCCCTGGTTTTTTTTCTTCCACATTTGTCTTTTGCTATATGCCTTCATCTGTTATTTGTGTGTCTTATCTCCTCCTCTATTCCACTCTCCCCAAGTCCTGAGTCCCCCCTACAAACTGTTGCATTTAAATTTTCATCAATAGAGTATCTGTGTGTAACCAATAAATGGGATAAGTCGTGTATGCCTATAGAAGTGTGTACACGAGCTTGAAAACACCTTTTTCAGATGTGGATTTCCATTCTCTTCATTTATGTGGTCCTGAAATTAGATTTGATGAATATTAGAGATGTAAAGTCAGCAGTTAAATAACAGAATAAAAAGGCAGGAAGAAGTCATGATTGAGAAATAAAATATGAAGTTATTTACTGTTGAGATAACATAGATGTACTTAGGATAATAAAACTGTGCATTAAGAGGAACTGTAAGTGAAAAGCAGCTGAAAGATGAATGTATTGGAAATGGGTCTTTCACTGCAGCATCCAGGAGTGCAGTTTCCCTGGCTTATTTTTAGACTTTGGGACAACTTTATTGCACTAACTGCAATCAGTGGTACACTATCTGCAGTCAGAGATCTAGCAGGACTGAAATGTCAAACTGGCCATACTCAGGTTGGAAACAAAATAGATATTTTTAGCAGTGGTTAGGCTTCAACTTACTAATATGATTCTTTATCGTGGTGATTTTTCAAATCAAGATAGCTGGGGCAAAACACAGAGCAAGACAGTGACATTGTCCTTTAATGCTTTTCTGAGAAAAATATGCAAGGAGAAAGATAAGGACTTGGGCACAGTCCCCCTTACAGCTTTATGGTGATGTGTTACTTGGAAAATAATTCCACAGCAGAATTCTGTTGTAAATGATCTCAAAATCAAAATTCAGTCCCTTACTCCAAAGATACTCTAAAATACTTAAAATGATGAAAATAGTTATGCTGAACTTCAAACACTGCACATCATCTATATGAATGATGCAGTTAGCCTTCTCCCTCGGCCACTGTATCTAACCTCACACCCTCTAGATGATGTAGGACAGCAATGGGAAAGGATACCGCTGAAATCAGAAGTGATTCCTGAAGATAATTTTAATCATTAGTGAAGGACGTGACCCATTCTTGTTTGGTCAGACTAATAGTTTGATGGGATTAGTTCTCTTTAAGAAGGGAGGACAAGTGAGGCATGAAGAGATTATTCTACATTTCACAAACCTAGTAGTTGCTTCTTGAAAAAAAGATTCTAGGGTGGCTTTTTATGGCTCAGAAACTGAATAAGCCACTCTCAGTCTGTAAACACAAGAGTATTTTGAATGTAAGAGGTGTAGAATAATATCAGCATTATATTCCAAGGAAATTGATATCTGATACTACTGCCACTTTTCCTTGGCTTGCAATTTCTCTGTCATTTGTATAATTATTTTCATTGTGATGCTGCTCTGTTTTGTGGGACAGACTGTTTCAGCCACCTTCAGATGAGATTGCAGGTCTATGAAACACTCGAGCCTGGGTTTTCCCAACACATTAGTAAATGCACAGTTAATAAGTAATACAGCATTTACAAGTAGTTAAATAACATCTAAGAAATAAAAATAGTCTAATATAAATAAGAAATAAGTCCATACAAAAATATAACTAGTATGTAAATGTGATAATCAGATAATACATTATTCTTATGATCCTGTCTCATTTTAGGAAGAGGGATGGGAACAAAGAGGAGAACAAAGTTCAGACTTCTTGAGTTGCTTGTCTGCCAAAGAAGTTTTCAAGTCAAGTGCATGTCAAGTCAGCTATCCTGTCCTCGGCTGTATCTGCTATATTTTTTAGTTCTCAGAATGGGGGGCAAGACAGGCTAGCCATTCTGAAGGGAGAGATGGTCACTCATTTGAAGAGTGCTCACAGCATTGTTAGCAAATGCATACCCAGAACAGCAATGCTCACAAGGCCATCATGTTCATGGAGCTCAAGACAATAGATTTAAATACCGACTGAATTATAGCACTTCACACAAATAATGGGAAACAGCTGATGTAATAATCTGTTGTTATATAGTATACTAGCCTAAAGCATGAGCATACTGTTCCCTGAAACCATCCTTTTGCTTTTACCCAGAGGACGATGATGTTCCTCTCTTCAGAGGAGGCTGTGTCTCGATGGCAGGGGTAGAAAGGCAGAATGCAATGTTCCAACTTTGCCTTCTCTGCTGATGTGGTCCCTCTGCTCTAAAAGAAGCCTTTTGTCAGTCTCCCTTAGTGCTGTTAGAGCTTCCTGGAAAAGCTGCCAGAAGGGAAAGTGCATGCTGCCTGCATCACTTCCTTGACTGAAGAGTTGAATGTGAAGCAGCTGTTTTTCTGGAAGCTTTTTGAAGCTTGCACAGTTGAAGTGAGAAGTGGCTGGTTTTCTGGAAACTTTCTCCAAGGACCTTGGATCTTCTTCTGCAGTAGCCTTCATTTGGTGATGCTGTGTTCATTCACACACAGATGTGCACACTTTTAACCCACATTTTGTGTGTGAATGTTTGTGAATTTCCTCACATCTTTTTTGGTTTATGAAAGATTCTCAAGTAATTTGTGTGTCTTCCAAGTAAAAGTTATCATCACCATGTCACCCTCAGAGGTGTAGAATTTCCTCCTTCAAACATACAGTTCTCCAATCAGAGAAGTCTTCCTTGAAAGTTTTCATTATCACCAATTATGATCCCGAGTCAAAGGACTGCGTTATCAATAATGTTAGCGAGGAGCTAGCTATGGGCCAAAACCACAGTTTGTAACTTCTGCTAAGTGAGTGACTTTACTGCAATTTGTGTAATGCTAGCTCAGTCAGTGCAAAGTAGAATTCCATAAACTGGCCCAAGATGCCAGAATGAGCCTCAGTGTGAACAACTCACTTCCTTTGCAAGACAGGTTTTGCCTTGCTCTCTAAATTTATACACACCAACATGTGTATCTAACCTTACTTTTTCAACAGTAGATAATCCATCTTGGCAGTCTATCACAGGCACTCTTTGCTGGTAGCATGACTGATATGTGACATCTGTTAGCCATGTAACTTCAAATCTTTTGCAAAGACTCTTAGATACTTCAACAAAGTAGTGAAAGGAATGACCATATAAAATAGAGAAGAGTAGGACAGAGCTAGAATTTAGAATAGAATAGAATTAACCAGGTTGGAAAAGACATCAGAGATCGTCGAGTCCACCCTATCATCCAACACCATCTAATCAACTAAACCATGGCACCAAGTGCCTCATCCAATCCCCTCTTAAACACCTCCAGGGATGGTGACTCCACCACCTGCCTGGGCAGCACAATCCAATGCCAAATCTCTCTTTCTGTGAAGAATTTCTTCCTAACATCCAGCCTAAACCTCCCCTGGCACAGCTTGAGACTGTGTCCTCTTGTTGTGTTGGTGTATCATGATGTTGGTTCAGCTTGCAGGCAGAGGTGCTTTTACTTTCATCAGCTGTAACCATAATAGCTGAAACTGAAGAGTCACTTTTACCTGGATACCTTCCTTGTTTGCTGGCTGATAACTTTAAATTTTGGCCTTGGACTAAGAATTTCTCGTTCTTATCTGACTGATTACAGAGAGTTGAGAAAAAAATTCCTGTTTGATTTCATGATCCTTTTTTATCTGTCAGATAATTCCCACCTCCCAGTTTTCATAAGCTTCTGTCTCATCTCTGTAAATGGAAAATCCCCAGCAGATTAACCTGTCACTCACTTTAATCTACCAAACTCTTCCCAGAAACTGTTTCACACAGCCTTGTCTCCACTATCATTCTTGTCACTTCTGCAAGTGACAAATCTGCTGTCATTTATTTTCAAACTGCTCAGTCTGCCCCAGCTCCTCCTCATTTTTCTGTGAGCAGCCACTTTGCTCTGAAGATTGTTAACCTTCTGAATTTTCTTCTTTGATAATTTCTTTTTAAATGTTTCCTTTAAATTTTTGTAGTTTTCATAAATGTTGCTCTAGAGCTCCTTCTCCAGGGGCAGTGTCACTTCCGAAACAGAAGTGGCATTGAGTGCACCCTCAGCAAGGTTGCTGATGACACCAAGCTGTGTGGTGCAGCAGACAGGCTGGAGGGAAGGGATGCCATCCAGAGGGACCTGGACAGGCTGGAGAGGTGGGCACAAGCCAACCTCATCAGGTTCAACAAGACCAAGTGTAGGGTCCTACAGCTAGGTCAAGGCAATCCCAGGCACAAATCCAGGCTGGGCAGGGACTGGCTGGGGAGCAGCCCTGAGGAGAGAGACTTGGGGGTGCTGGTGGAGGAGAAGCTCAACAGGAGCTCTCAGTGTGCACTTGCAGCCCGGAAAGCCAATCAGAGCCTGGGCTGCATCAAGAGAAGTGTGGCCAGCAGGGCAAGGGAGGGGATTCTCCCCCTCTACTCAGCTCTGGTGACACCCCACCTGGAGTACTGCCTCCAGTTCTGGAGCCCCTATTCCAAGAGGGATGTGGAGGTGCTGGAAGGTGTCCAGAGAAGGGCCACGAGGATGAACAGAGGGCTGGAGCACCTCTCCTGTGAGGACAGACTGAAGGAGTTGGGGCTGTTCAGCCTGGAGAAGAGAAGGCTCCGAGGTGACCTCATTGTGGCCTTCCAGTATCTGAAGGGGGCCTACAAGAAGGCTGGGGAGGGACTTCTCAGGCTATCAGGTAGTGATAGGACTAGGGGGAATGGAATGAAGCTGAAGGTGGGGGGATTCAGGCTGGAGGTGAGGAGGAAGATCTTCACCGTGAGAGTGGTGAAGCCCTGGAATGGGTTGTCCAGGGAGGTGGTTGAGGCCCTGTCCCTGGCAGTGTTTAAGCCCAGGCTGGATGAGGCTCTGGCCAGCCTGATGTAGTGCAGGGTGTCTCTGCCCATGGCAGGGGGGGTTGGAACTAGCTGATCCTTGTGGTCCCTTCCAACCGTGACTGATACTATGATACTATGAAGTGTACTTTTGGATATGCTTTCCAAGCTACTCAAGTAATTGTTGTTTTGGTTTCACTCTCTGCAGATAAAGGAAGCCAATTTTTGGGGATCTAACTTTGTCATGAGTGGTTCAGACTGTGGCCATATTTTCATATGGGATAGACATACTGCTGAACATCTCATGCTGCTGGAAGCTGATAATCATGTGGTGAACTGTCTTCAGCCTCATCCATTTGACCCAAGTAAGATGGTAACTTTACATATTTTGCAAGCTCAGGTTATCTGTAGTAAAGCATTTTAAAGCACAGCCCTGAATTCTTTGTTCAATAGAGCGTTGTAATGATTAATGAACCTATTATTCATTTCTTCCAATATTATCTAACTTATACTGCTTTTCATTTTGCCTTTTACTACTAATGACTCTTGGCCTTTAAAACCCTCCCTATTCAATAACATATTGAAGTGAAACGATAACAAATGTGGTACTTACAGAAAGTTAAGATGAATACCCATTTTGCAATCCCCTCAATACACTCAATGTTTCCTGTGACACTAATGAGAAAAATACAGAGTCATAGAATCAATAAGGTTGGAAAAGACCTCAGAGATCATCAAATCCAAGCTATCGTCCAACATCCCATGACTACCTAAACCATGGCTTCAAGTGCCACATCCAATCCCTTTTTGAACGCCTCCAGGGACGGGGACTCCACCACCTCCCTGGGCAGCACATCCCAATGGCCAATTCCTCTTTCTGGGAAGAACTTTCTCCTCACCTCCAGCTTAAATTTACCCTGGCACAGCTTGAGACTGTGTCCTCCCGTTCTGGTGCTGGTTGCCTGGGAGAAGAGACCAACCCCCACTTGGCCACAACCTCCCTTCAGGGAGTTGTAGACAGCAAGAAGGTCTCCCCTGAGCCTCCTCTTCTCCAGGCTAAGCAACCCCAGCTCCCTCAGCCTCTCCTCACAGGACCTGTGCTCAAGGCCTCTCCCCAGCCTGGTTGCCCTTCTCTGGACACATTCAAATGTCTCTACATCCTTCTTAAATTGAGGGCCCCAGCACTGGACACAGGACTCAAGGTGTGACCTAACCAGTGCTGAGCACAGGGCAGAATTACTTCCCTGCTCCTGCTGGCCACACTATTCCTGATGCAGGCCAGGATGCTATTTGCCTTCTTGGCCACCTGGGCACACTGCAGGCTCATGTTCAGCCAGCTGTCAACCTACACCCTCAGGTGCTGTCACTGAAATACCAGCAACCATTTGGGAGCTGATACTGGGATCTGCTCTCTACTCAGCTCTGATTAAAAAAAAAAGACATAAAAACCCCTCAGTACTTAATTGAAATAGTGTTCCTGTGCATGTTTGGGCTGTGTGGCTAGGTGGGACACATCTTTTGGAAGCATCTTTCCAAATATGCTGTAGCTTTACTGATTTCTTGGAGTATGACTGTCTCCCTGTCACACACTGAACATGCACCAAAGAGGTCATCTTCCTTGCAGGACACTTAATCGTGCACAGTTCCCCAGTTGCTGAGACCTTTCTATGCAATTTTTACTCCCACAGGTGTTCTGTGCAATGGTTTAGAGAATGTTCAGCAACTTTTTGTTTTCCATGTTTATATGTTTATAAGAGCATCCACTGCCCCTTCCTGTTTGAACATTAAATAAATATACTTGGAATACACTGGAATTACCAAATGCCAAAGCAGGTTGGAAGTCATCTTGCTTCTGCTTTTGTATCTGGGGCTACAAATCCTAAGGCTTTGTTATTTAATGCATATTCTTGTCAGGCCATCAGCAGAATTATGTTAGTAGTGGCTGTGTTTGTTCTTGCTTGCTGCTTCTATCTTATGTATATTCTGATGCCTTCTTTGCATTGAAAAGAATGAATGTTTGCATGTGTTTTCATCATATGTATATCTCTAAGTGTACAGCCTAGCTCAGATCTCACATGAAGACAGAAATCACATAGATGTATATTCAGCATCTGCAATTAGGTGCTTCAACTGAAGTGTTTTTCTTCATCTCCAGCTAAGTGCAGGAAATACTGATACAGATATACCACATTTAATTGTGCATTACTATTGCTTACTCCTAGTTCTGGCCTCTTCGGGTATTGATTATGACATTAAAATTTGGTCACCACTGGAGGAATCCAGGATTTTTAACAGAAAACTTGCAGATGAGGTAAGAACCTTTCCTCCTTTTTCACAGTAATGTTGCATCCTACAATGCTATAAAAGCCTTTGGTGCCTGATACTGATTTAACAGTTATTTAATGTTCAACAAATACACTACAAATAAAAAGCTGCCCTTTATAATATCTGACTTTCCTATCACTGGCAGCACACAAAGGCACTTTCTGTTTCAGTAACTCTCCTAAAAATGATATGATGTGATCTGGTATTATGTACATGAGAAAAGTACAAGCAGTCAATACAGAAGGAAAACTGGGAGGAATTAAGAATGGAGGTCATGCCTGTCTTTAAACAAGTTAGTTAACTGAAGGAAATACACTGATATGTAGAAGAACAGGAATTGCAAAGGTCATTGAATATTCTGTGGCATAAGAGGGAGTTAGATTAATATTGCAAATCAGGAACTTCATGGCATAAAGCAAACATTGCAAGCCCAATCAATTAGAATAGATGGATGGAATGGAATGGAATGGAATGGAATGGAATGGAATGGAATGGAATGGAATGGAATAGAATAGAATAGAATAGAATAGAATAGAATAGAATAGAATAGAATAGAATAGAATAGAATAGAATAGAATAGAATAGAATAATAGGGAGTTAGGTTAATATTGCAAATCAGGAACTTCATGGAATAAAACATTGCAAGCCCTATCAATTATAACAGTCTATCTGTGAAGTGATGTAGCATATCGCTTTCATACCCCCAAAGTAACAACAATGGGTTTAGCAACTGGCCTATGATGATCATAGGCTGCATAATTGTATTGTAGTGATTTACATAACATCATTCATTGAAATGTTAGATGATGTTCTGTAAATGGCTGCACAGGGGGGTGGTGGAGTCACTGTCCCTGGAGGTATATTCAGTAGAATAGAATAAACCAGGTTGGAAGAGACCTTCAAGATCAACGCGTCCAACCCATCAACCAATCCAACCCACCTAAACAACTAAACCATGGCACCAAGCACCCCAGCAAGTCTCCTCCTGAACACCTCCAATGAAGGTGACTCCACCATCTCCACGGGCAGACCATTCCAATGGGCAATCACTCTCTCTGTGTAGAACTTCTTCCTAACATCCAGCCTAAACCTCCCCTGGTGCAGTCTGAGACTGTGTCCTCTTGTTCTGGTGCTGGCTGCCTGGGAGAAGAGACCAACCTCTGCCTGGCTACAACCTCCCTTCAGGTAGTTGTAGAGAGCAAGAAGGTCACCCCTGAGTCTCCTCTTCTCCAGGCTAAGCAACCCCAGCTCCCTCAGCCTCTCCTCATAGGGCTTGTGTTCCAAACCCCTCACCAACTTCGTTGCCCTTCTCTGGACACGCTCCAGCAAGTCAACCTCCTTCCTAAACTGAGGGGCCCAGAACTGGACACAGGACTCAAGGTGTGGCCTAACCAGTGCAGCGTACAGGGGCAGAATGACCTCCCTGCTCCTGCTGGCCACACTGTTCCTGATCCAGGCCAGGATGCCATTGGCCCTCTTGGCTGCCTGGGCACACTGCTGGCTCATGTTCAGCCTACAATCAACCAGCACCCCCAGGTCCCTCTCTGCCTGGCTGCTCTCCAGCCACTCTGACCCCAGCCTGTAGCACTGCATGGGGTTGCTGTGGCCAATGTGCAGAACCCGGCACTTGGATGTGTTCAATCTCCTGCCCTTGGCCTCTGCCCATCTGTCCAGCCTGTCGAGGTCCCTTTGCAAAGCCTCTCTGCCCTCCAGCAGATCAACTCCTGCCCCCAGCTTGGTGTCGTCCGCAAATTTACTGCTGATGGACTCGATGCCCTCATCCAGATCATCAATAAAGATGTTGAAGAGCATGGGGCCCAGCACTGATCCTTGGGGCACACCACTAGTGCCTGGCCACCAGACTGGACGTGGCACTTGGTGCCATGGTCTAGTCATGAGGTCTGCGGTGACAGGTTGGACTCGATGATCTTTGAGATCTCTTCCAACCTTGGTGATACTGTGATACTGTGAAATGATATATTAGGACAAGTTTGGCTGTGGGGTGGTTTGAAGGCTTTTGTGGTGCAATGTCCTGGACAGCAGGGATATGGTAACCTATGGCCTATGCTTTTTTTAAGTACTAGTATTCTGAATTAGTGCTATACAGGTCTTGAAAACAAGCAGAAACCCACAGCCCTCAGCCAGCACCCTCCCATCATGCTGCTAAAAACCTCAGACCATACACTTGAGAGTTTTGAACCTTTTCCATTACTTTAGCAACAGTAACACAGAGTGAAGTGATGCTTCCTTGTATATTGTATGGTAGTTTTAATCTCTTGAGTGTTTTGGAGCCTTTAGCATTTAGAAATACTGCTAAACATAAATATGTGCTAAAAGCCATCATATTTTTATCACTTCATTTTTAAAATTAACAAATTTTAGCCTGGAGAAGAGGAGGCTCAGAGGAGACCTTCTTGCTCTCTACAACTACATGAAGGGAGGTTGTAGCCAAGTGGGGGTTGGTCTGTTCTCCCAGGAAACCGAACAAGAGGACACAGTCTTAATCTGTGCCGGGGAGGTTTAGGCTGGATGTTAGGAAGAAATTCTTCACAGAGAGATTGGCCACGTGCTGCCCAGGGAGGTGGTGGAGTCACCATCACTGGAGGTGTTTAGGAAGAGACTGGATGGGGTGCTTGGTGCCATGGTTTAGCTGATTAGATAGTGTTGGGTGATAGGTTGGACTTGATGATCTCGGAGTTCTCTTCCAACCTGGTTTATTCTATTCTATTCTATTCTATTCTATTCTATTCTATTCTATTCTATTCTAAATTGTTTAGAGATTTAATGATTTTTTCTTTAATAAAAACTGTAGACCTTTCATAAAATTTGACTGCCACCTGGTTTGCAATTTTACATATTGTCTGGGTTTTAAGGTAATAGTTATTGAAATACCTATGTAGAGGGCAGGGGAGGTTTACCATGTTAAGTTTTGCCTAAAGTGTCTAAAATGTCTAACCTGAATTTTACATGGAAGGGAATGTGTCTAATGGCACAGAGTGAGTGGGGAAAGTTCGGTACAGGGATAGAGCTGTGTTTAAAATTAAGACAAGCCATGACCTTAATGAATAGGAAGAAACAGTAAGGATGGGAACAAATCTCTGAACAGAGAATAAGCATCAGAAACAGGCTGTCTAAAGGGTGTTACTGATGATGCACTGGAGAAATAGAAGGCAAAAGGCAAAAAAAAGGCACCCTGCTGTCATAGTATCATAGTATCAGTCAGGGCTGGCAGGGACCACAAGGATCAGCTAGTTCCAAGCCCCCTGACATGGGCAGGGACACCCTGCACTACATCAGGCTGGCCAAAGCCTCATCCAGCCTGCTCTTAAACACCTCCAGGGACGGGGCCTCAACCACCTGCCTGGACAACCCATTCCAGGGCTTCACCACTCTCATGGGGAAGAACTTCCTCCTCATGTCCAGCCTGAATCTCCCCACCTCCAGCTTCATTCCATTCCCCCATGTCCTATCACTACCTGAGATCCTGAGAACTCCCTCCCCAGCCTTCCTGTAGGCCCCCTTCAGATACTGGAAGGCCACAATGAGGTCACCTCGGAGCCTTCTCTTCTCCAGCCTGAACAGCCCCAACTCCTTCAGTCTGTCCTCATAGGAGAGGTGCTCCAGCCCTCTGCTCATCCTCGTGGCCCTTCTCTGGACACCTTCTTTACTCTTGGAATAGGGGCTCCAGAACTGGAGGCAGTACTCCAGCTGGGGTCTCACCAGAGCTGAGTGGAGGGGGAGAATCCCCTCCCCTTGCCCTGCTGGCCACACTTCTCCTGATGCAGCCCAGGCTCTGATTGGCTTTCTGGGCTGCAAGTCCACACTGAGAGCTCCTGTTGAGCTTCTCCTCCCCCAGCACCCCCAAGTCTCTCTCCTCAGGGCTGCTCCCCAGCCAGTCCCTGCCCAGCCTGGATTTGTGCCTGGGATTGCCTCCACCCAGCTGCAGGACCCTGCCCTTGGTCTTGTTGAAGCTCATGAGGTTGGCTTGTGCCCACCTCTCCAGCCTGTCCAGGTCTCTCTGGATGGATCCCTTCCCTCCAGCGTGTCTGCTGCACCACACAGCTTGGTGTCATCAGCAACCTTGCTGAGGGTGCACTCAATGCCACTGTCCATGGCACCACAGAGATGTTGAACAAGCCTGGTCCCAGGACTGATCCCTGAGGGACTCTGCTTGTCCCTGGCCTCCACTGGGACATGGACCCTTTGACAGCCACTCTTTGGGTGCGGCCATCAAGGCAGTTCTGTGTCCATCTAGTGGTCCATCCATCAAACCCATGTGTCACCAGCTTGGAGACCAGGATGTGGTGTGGGACAGTGTCAAAGGCTTTGCTCAGGTCCAGGTAAACGACATCAGTTGCTCCCCCCTCATCTATTAATGCTGTCACCTGTTCATAGAAGGCCACCAGGTTTGTCAGGCAGGATCTGCCCTTGGCAAAGCCATGCTGACTGCTCCCAATCACCTCTTCAGTACTCTTCTGAGTCAGTAGTGCCTCCAGGAGGATCTGCTCCACAATCTTTCCGGGCACAGAGGTGAGACTGACTGGCCTGGAGTTCCCTGGTTCCTCCTTCTTACCCTTTTTGCAGATGGGAGCAATGTTTGCCCTTTTCCAGCCTGTGGGGACTGCCCCAGCCTGCCATGACTTTTGGAATAGACTAGAGAGGGGCTTAGCAACCTCCTCTGCCAGTTCTCTCAGCACCCGTGGGTGTATCCCATCGGGTCCCATGGACTTGAACACTTTCAGGTTCTTCAGGTGATCACCAACCTGAGCTTCACTTACCATGGGCAGTTCTTCCTCCCCGTCCCTGGCATCGTCTGCCATGACTCCAGGAGTGTGGCTGGAGGCCCTTGCAGTGAAGACTGAGGTAAAGAAGTTATTGAGTACCTCAGCCTTTTCCACATCACTTGTGACCAATTCACCAGTTTCCTTTCTGAGGGGGCCCACACCTTCCCTAGGCTTCTTCATGCCATTAATATACCTGTAGAAGTTCTTAGTGCTCCCTTTAACCTCCCTGGCTAGATTCCATTCGAACTCTGCTTTGGCTTTCCTAACCAGGTCTCTTGTCATCTTAGTTTGCTTCTTTTAGGGAGTGCTCAGCTATTCAAAGTGCCTGCTAACTAGATAAGAATGGCATTTGCCAGAACATGTTCCTCACAGAGCAACAAGGCTTTTGAGGAGTCTCAGAGAGCAAGAAAGAAATGCATTATTTCCCTGCCTTGCAGCACCTGGTCTGGCAGAAAGGTCAGAACTTGTTACCTCCTAAAGAAGTTTTTATGCCTAGTGATAATGAAAGACAGACACAGTGTGGGATTAGAACTTAACAGCAAAGCAACCAGGTTGGCAAGGAAATACCATGAGGAAGGAAGGAACCAGAAGGGCTAAAAATTCACTGGTGGTGTTTTTTTCTGTGAAACTCAGACAGTAGGAACTGGTTCTTTCAAGTCATTTGGAGGCAAGCTGTAGATCTGTTTAGGAGGATTATGAAGCTGAAGCATGTTACTGAACAGGGGTAGAATAATTGCTTGTGTTCCTTGGAGTTTCTCCACAAGTTTCAAGCAGCATGAAGGTAGGACTTTAGGGTGACATCATCTCTTTTCCTTCCCACATTCTTGGCCAGCACTGATGCTAGAACTTTGTTCTTTAAACAGCTGCTATCTCTAGCAGCACATTCTCTCATTGGTCCTCCTTACTCCTTGCAAAATCTCATTTCCAGAAGTTTTTCTCAGTTGCTCATCTCAATAGCTGCTGTACTCATGTACAATAATCTTACTAGAATGTTCTTCAGATAGACAATGAGATGCTTGTGGGCAGGAATCTTCTTACCACATACAATAGCTGTAACTGTATTTGATAGTCATCGTTACAATATTGTAATTTGGACTCTGGAAATTGTGTTTTATTTCCATAGGAACTTTGTATCTGCCACCCCCTATTGACACAGTACAGTTCTGTGTTTACTTTTGATGCTGTTTTTTCCCCTTCCCTGCCTCCAGGTTATAACACGGAATGAACTGATGTTGGAAGAGACCAGGAACACTATTACTGTTCCAGCTTCTTTTATGTTACGAATGCTGGCTTCATTGAATCATATAAGAGCAGGTAAGAGACTTCTGAAGAGCTTGTCCACTGCATTGCCTAAGAAATAGCAGATAGATAGGGGAAACATCAAGAGCTTCATCTGTCTGTAGCTACACTTGGGGGTTGGTGAGAAAATTCAAGGGTTGTTCAGTGGTCTCTTAATAGAAGTACTAAGGAATTGTGTGTGTCCTGGTTTGAGGCCAGGCAGATCCTCTCTTGCCCCTGAGAGGGGCAAAAGAATGACACTCATCACACAAATGGGTTGCAGAAGTGATGGAAAAGCAGCAAGTGTTGTACAGAAACTACAAGCACAGTGACAAGAGTCCCAAAGCATACAGAGTCCCCTCCAGCACACCCAAAGGTCCCCAACCTTTCCCTTCTCCCCACCTGAGGGTATACCCAAAAGCCCCAGGGCTCTTCCTTCCCCTCCCCCCTACTGCTAGGCTGGTCTCAGGCTGACCAGGTCTGAGGCTGCCCCTCCCCCTTCTCCTCCTGGCATTAAGCCTAGCCAGGCCTAAGAAGCCTTGAGATACTCCCCCAGTGTTACCTGATAGGGAGCATCTCCCATGGGAGCAGAGAGGGAAGAAAGAGGAAGAGGAAGACTTCGCAGCTGGATTTATAGGTGCAGGATATTAAGGGTATGAAATACTCAGCTTCCTGTGTCCACCTCCTAGACTGCACCCTTGGGACACTGAAGGTATAGTTTGTGTGGCAGCAACAGGAGGCACCCAGCCTGAGCTGCCACAGCGTAAGGCTTGCAGTGTTTCTGCAGCCATGGGTGTTGTTTTAATGGGGGAGATTTTCTGGGCCTTTCCCCCCCCTCAAAACAAAAGGCAAGAAAAGAGCAATATGTATTTTCAGATGTTACCATACTCTCCATCCTGGAAGAGCTGATTTGTGATGTAGCACTAATTAGATGTCAAAAAATACTCTTTAGTAAGGACTGATCTTTAATGTGAGTGCTGTGCAGTGGAAAAGCTACTGGGGATGACTGGAATGAGCTGCAAGAAAAAACAACTGTCTTTGTGGGCTTGCAGCTGTCTAGGAACAAAAGAGGGTGTGGGAGACATTAATGTTGCTGCTGGCAGCTGTTCCTGGGGCAGCAACAGGGCAGATCCCATGGGTCTAAAACTGGTGATGGGTTGCATGGGTTGAATCACCATTGGAAACCAGTGTTCCTGGATGTTAGTGCTGAAGAAGCTGAATGCAGTGGGTGGATACTGAAGATGTAAGACAATAGGGAGACATTGCACTGGGTAGGAAGCAAGAAGATGAAGTTCTGAGAGGCTGGTATGACATATGGGGTGGAAGTCTTAACAGAAGGTGAAGGTGACTGTAGTTATTAAATACAGGGACTCTGGCACTGGCTGAGCAGAGCAGTGGGCTTACAGTGATGAGGTATGAAGGAAGCTCTGGCTGGCAGCAGCTGCTGTTCCTTTCATCTCTTGCTGATCTGTGAGAGTGAGGAAGATGCCACTGTGTCCAGCCCAGTGGTATGCCTCAGCACTGCTGTAACTGAATATATTGGTTTAGGTTTTTCTTCAAGAACTGCCCAGCAACAGTTTCAGCAAAAGTCTGTATTGTGGCTGGTGCCTGTTTCAGGGATAGATCTTGAGCCGATTATGTTTCCTCACACATTTCTGCATTTGTCTTTCTCTAAACATGTACACCAAGAGGTACATTTGCTGGTGTGTACACTAACAGACAGTGCTTCCCCAGTTTTCTGGAGTACACAAATGCTATTTGTGTAGTATTTCTGGAGTATACAAATGCTGACAGTGCAGCTATTCTAGCTTTAGCTCCCCAGAACAGTCTTTCAATCCCTTGTATTCACCATCTCTTCAATATTATGTTTGCATTCATCTTTCCTGTGCTGACAGCTCGTCAGCAGCTACAAGGTTTCTCCTTTTGTACACAAATTTTGCTTTCATGCCTGGAAATCCCTTACAGCTTTTCTTCTATTCTCTTTTCTTGTGGTAACATTTCTGCTGTCAGTCCATACAGACTTCTTCTGTATGACCTACAGCCACTGCGTTGTTTAATAGCCCAGGGAGATAGTATGCTGTAAATACTTACTGAAGCCTGACAGCTTTAGGAGTCCTCTTTACTGTATCTGTGTGTCTTGCAGACCGATTGGAAGGTGACAGATCGGAGGGATCTGGTCAGGAAAATGAGAATGAAGATGAAGAGTAACCGGCAGTTGTGTGCAAGCACCTAGACGCTGATGGAATTTGTATAAGACATTAATTATATTTTTCCTTACAGAGCTTTAGTGCAATTGGAAGGTATTGCTTTGGGATAACCTAACCTTTTGTTTTTGAATGACTGTGTGCATGACTTTGGGAGAGTGTGCAAGTAAAATAAGCAAAAATGTTTTTAAACTGTTTTGCCATGTATGAGGGGTGCTAGGAGATGCAAAGTGCAATATTTTCCTTAACCTGCAAATGTGGGAGCTTGGATCAATGTTTTCAAGTAACTTTCATTCTAGTAAAAACGTTGGTTCGGATAAATTTCTATACCTGCTGTTTGCATGTTTGTTGCTTTCTAATTAAAAGATTTGTTTGGTTTAAGTAGTTCTGTGGGGTTTTTTTTCTTCATGCAACCATTGATTTTTCACCTTGCAACTGCAACTCCATTACTGCTTTCATTTGCGTGCTTTGTTTGTGACGAGATGAATACAACTGTGTGCTACGATGAGCACCAGGATCTTCTGTGACTTTGACAAGCCACACAGAATCACCAAGGTTGGAAGAGACCTCAAAGACACCTCTTGGTTCTTGCATTTCCATGGGTATAAGCCACACATACACAAGCAAAATTGTCTCTCCACCAGTCTTACTATAATGGCACTTCACATTCTCCATGCCTGAATCCGTGGTTCTGGTGAACTGGTTGTATTTCACTAACAGATCCCTGAGTATGTGTTCTTTGCAGTAACAGCAGATACAGCTTCCATTTCCATTGGCTTTTGGAATAGAGAAAGTGCAGTGCAAAGCAATGTGCATTTGAAAATCCATGTACTTCCTAGGAATAGCTACTTGGGGGAAAGGGCAGCTCAGCCCATGTAACAGGCTCTGTGCTTCCTCTGTACATTTTCGATGGCAGTGGGGAAGAGGAAGTGAAGGAGGGAAAATGGAGCAGGGAAAAGTGTGGCTTTGCTCAAAGACTTCTTGCCAGGGGTGGCAGATGCTGAGAGACTCCATTGTGAGTTACAGAATGCTGGGAAGAATTCTAAATCAGCTGGATGAGGGCATGGGATAATGATAACTGTTATCATTAAAGGATACATTCTTCACACAGTCCTCACAAATTTTGCTTCTATCAGCAAAAACAATTGCCTGCACTAAGGTCTCAATAACATTATCACAACATCCTGGTATCCTGATGCATGATGCAGACAGGCTGAAAGGACTCGGGGAAGGGACATGAATCACAAAACCAGAGTGAGATGGGGAAAACAGAATTATTTTGAGGAGAGGAGAGATTTGTGAGGAATGAGGAATAGGAATTGCATGGAACTCAGCTGGCAGTCAAAACAAGACACTTGGGCAAGGGAAGAGTAATGTGAGGGGAGAGGAATATGTGAGAAGATGGACTGAGGTGGTAGCTCTTCCAAAAAAGCAGAAGATAAGAAATGACAGAGGTAATAGAAGCTTTGGAAGAAACTGGGTGGGAGAGAAGGCTTTGGAGACAGGCTGCTGAGAATGGAACACTGGAGCGTTGTCAAGAACGAAAACTTCACACCAAGAGAAGTGTGTGACGGAGGTTGGAAATCTGGAAAGCATTTGGTGTCCACTGTGATGGAGGGAGAGTAAGAGAATGCAAGGTAAGTTGTGAAACTATGGAGTGAGTGTAATGGCCAACGTGGGTATTTCTTTCTTTTTTTTTTCCTGGTGACACAAAGAGAAATACTAAGCAGTCTTGAGTCCTGTGTCCAGTTCTGGGCCCCTCAATTTAAGAAGGACATTGAGACACTTGAACGTGTCCAGAGAAGGGCAACAAGGCTGGGGAGAGATCTGGAGCACAGCCCTGTGAGGAGAGGCTGAGGGAGCTGGGGTTGCTTAGCCTGGAGAAGAGGAGGCTCGGGGGAGACCTTCTTGCTGTCTACAACTCCCTGAAGGGAGGTTGTAGCCAGGTGGGGGTTGGTCTCTTCTCCCAGGCAAGCAGCACCAGAACAAGAGGACACAGTCTCAAGCTGTGCCAGGGGAGGTTTAGGCTGGATGTTAGGAAGAAATTCTTCAAAGAAAGAGAGATTTGGCATTGGGATGTGCTGCCCAGGGAGGTGGTAGAGTCACCATCACTGGAGGTGTTTAAGAAGAGCCTGGATGAGGAACTTGGTGCCATGGTTGAGTTGATTAGATGGTGTTGGGTGATGTGTTGGACTCAATTTCCAAGGTCTTTTCCAACCTGGTTAATTCTGTGTTCTGTAATTGTGGGTTCACTGGCTCTGGCTCTGGCCAGCCTGATCTAGTGTAGAGTGTCCCTGCCCATGGCAGGGGGGTTGGAACTAGATGAATCCTTGTGGTCCCTTCCAACCCTAATTGAAACTATGAAACTAAACTATAAAAGGAGGGTCGAGTCTCAAGGGCAAAGGTGTAATGGTTGGAAGATTAATGTTTATATTTTTTTCAAATGTCACTATCTATAGTGTCTGAGTTGGTTATGTTCATAAACATTTAGCTACCAGGCTGTCTCAATTCCTGGAGCCATGCAATAGGAGCTGTTAGCTGTGTCAGGAGCAGGAGAGGTGTTGGTAATTCTAGAGTTTATAGCATAAAAAATAAATGGAGCATGTTGTTCAAATGTGCGTGGAAGTGAAAAAAGAAATAAACCAACCCACGATCCAAACCCTGATGTTTTCAGACACAATAGATGATCCTTGTGGTCCCTTCCAACCCTGTCTGATACTATGATACTATGATACAACTCTTGTGAGTCAAGCCCGATTTCAGACTTGGGGCTGTGAGGTGGGTGATGCTGCAGGAGCTCCCTCTAGTGCCCCCATTCGTGCTGCATTGGTGGAAGCATGCACCCTGCGTGCATAAACGAACACGGGAATGTGTACCCCACACTAATAGTGATGCAAGAGTGGAGATGATCATTCACCTTTCCAAGTAAGCCAATGAAAAGACCAACTAGCAACAGTCTATAATGCTCCTGACAAAAATCGAATGACCAGTTGATTTAGCTGGCTACTAAAACATGTCTAAATCTTTCAGTTTCTAATTACAATAATGGCACAAATTTGATAGATGGGACAGAGAAGGAGACTTTGGGGAGGACCTTATTTGCCCTCTTCGCACACAGCTTGAGCACTATGCTCAAGCTGATCTTTGTCCCACGGCAGCTTGCTGTCAATGTTTACGTTGTAGGAAGAGTACTTGTGAAAAGCAAGGGTTCAGATGTCACTGAACTCAGTTCTATGAAGGACATTTCTTAAGACCATTGCAATGATCACAGGCAACTTTTTTAATGTGTTGATACAATTCCTGGTAAATAATCTGGTGTCTCAAAGCCTGGGCAGATGGTTGCTGTAGGAAGCAATCTCTTGTTTAAATGCCAAAGATGTTCAAACCACTGTCTGCTGAAGGTCTAGTTCTTCATGCCTTCCTCTGGTGGAGGTAGGACAAGGTTCATGCAACATCCGAGTCATCTTTATTCTGAAATGTGGCTTGAATAAAACGTTATCCTAAACCATTGTGCATGTCCTAAGCTATTTAGAACAACCCAGAGGATGTTTCTGAGGAAGAAATTATAGAAGTAAATGTTTAATACAGGTTTCACTGCATTTGCACAACCAAAATAGCTGTCACTGAAGTGTGTTCTTCTGTGCAAGGGATGGGAGAATGTGTTCAGAGAGGCTGCTTGGAAAGCTGAGTGCTCATGTCTACAAAGCAATTTTTTTTTATGGGCAGATAGTTCTGAGCCAGGTTTGGTATCTGAGGCTCTGGCCTATTGCAAAGGCCATTAGCAATTCTTGGGAATTCTCTGTGCTGCACAGTTTCATGGGCCAGGCCTGGCAACACTTTTGAAAGTGATGTACCGATTAGTACTGGTCAGGCCAGAAGCCATGTACCTTCTGGTGCACAGTCAATCCCCTACAAGAGGCCAACTCTAAAAGCCACAGCTGAAGCACAGGAAATAACACAGAAGGCAGCTGTGAGATCATCTGCCCTGCCTGAAAAGAGATTGATAGAGACTTTGAAATGTGAGGTTGAATCACTTCAAAGCTATTTTCATGTGTTATAACATGTCCAGATGCCTTTATCTGTGTATGCATCCAGTTTGTCTCAGTGATACTCTCTATTGTTGAATCTGAGTTCATTTTAGGGTCACAGGCATTTATTTTCCTTACTTTTAAATGCTCCTTTTATTTGCAATGGCTTGTTCTTTAGATGAAAAGGTTCCACCTACCTTTCAGTGCCTTTAAGTATAGTTTCCTTTTTGCTGGTAGTTCAAAGTAGAATCCAAACCCAGCTACTGCTACTAAAACTAGTAACAAACATGACAAAGTGTTTTGATTGGGAAGAACAGGCATATGCTACTCCTAAAGCAAGCTCCTGATGGTGACTTGCCATATTACCATGCTTCTGCTTTTCTGCAGAAGGACATAATCCATGGGATCTGACACTATCCAAGTCAGAATTGATGTCTACTAATTTAGGAAGGTCTCACTTTAGTCAAAAACTCTCTAAACAGACTTTATTAATGGGCTGTGTTACTAACTGGAAAACAAATCCCAGGAGATCTGCAGCTCTTCTCGAACAGCACTGTAGACCTTCTCCGTCCCCTCTAGGATGACAATGCTCAGACCCCATTTCCAGTATTTTCTCCTTTCTTAACCCCATACAATCTGGCCACTTCTAGCTACTATATTTAGTGCTGGTGAGTAGTGACAGAAGGAGAGCCAAGAAGAAAGAAGACTTTTCCTTAGCTGAGAACTGCCTTTGCTCAGCCTGCGAGGCAACCCAAAGGCAAATCCTCAGTTATTCTAGCTCCTTTATCCCTGGTAGACTTGTGCATGCTCCTCAGGCATGCTCATCTCCATGCTTCATTGTTTTCCTCTCATGATAAGCTGATGTCCCTTCTGAGTCCAGCATAAGTGCACCTGCACCTCTGTTTATACTGACCATCCCACTCTACTAATCTGGCACAGCTATGGCAATGCCACGACCCCATGACAAAGAGTTCTGGTCCTACTCTGCACCTCTGAAGCCAGCTATTGTAGACCCAGGTCTTCTAGTAATTACCTGGCTGCTTTGGACTGAATACAACTGCTTCATGTTCTATAATTAGCACAATGATTGCTAAGTGGCTGTTTTGTTATTCAGTTTTCATTTGTTTCCAGGGATAGATACACCAAGAAGGATTCGCCTATACTGAGACTCTGATGTTCCTTATCTCTTTTCCACATAGCACTTCTTGCATATCTAATTTTCATTTTTGCATTGGGTGCCCCTGCACGTCTGGAGGAGTCTTACTAAAATCAAGGTAGACTAAAAATGCCCCTGTAATTGTTAAGCCATCTAAAGGAGTAACAGTTTATACAAGGTACTTTTAATGGGGAGTTGAATGTCACACCTTCAAAGGTGATTGTAAGAGACTAAATCTTGTCTCTCTTGATGTGCATCAACAAAGATAAAATCACCTTTGCTGCTTGCCCAGATGACAGCTGATGTGTACTGGGCAGATGCCACTGGATAAGGACTCTCTGGAATGTGCACAGACAAGACCATCTCTACCTATCAGCTGCCCCAGAAAGCAAGGATGGTGAAAAGGAGAATGGATTCACCACCTGGACACATACCTAAAAACTGAATAAAAGACCTGAGCATCTACTGGCTCAGAAGAAGGAAATTACCTGGGCAATGCCACTCTGAAGAAAAATGAAGCAAATACCATGAGAGAATAGAAGAGAATAGAATTAACCAGGTTGGAAAAAAACTTCAAGATCATCAAGTCCAACCCATCACCCAATGGGCAGCACATTCCAATGGCCAATCTCTCTGTTTGTGAAGAACTTCTTCCTAACATCCAGCCTAAACCTCCCCTGGCACAGGAGAAAAGACATCACCATGTAGCCTGGAGGCAGCAGACCAGGAAGAACCCTCTCCCCGTGTCCTAAGTTCTGCCTGCTGCAACTCATGGAGCTGAAGAAGCTGCTCAGAGAAGGGTTTGGACTTTGGGACCTCTCCCTCCCCTCCTCCAGCAGAAGAGAGCACAGCAGCCAACAAGGATGCCCTCTTCTCCACTCCAAAGCGGCAGCAGCCTTCCTCCACTGACTCAAAGTGTCTTGGGGCATGAGGGGTGTGGCAATATAATTCCTTTCCACTTCTCTCTCCCTCTTCTCCCTCTTTCTCTATTTTTCCCTCTTTCTTTCTCCTTCTTCTCTTCCATCCACTTTATTCTGTTAATCAATAGCCTCAAGGGCTGTTGATATTTTGGCCTTGTTTGTGCCTCTAATTGCATAACACGGGGACATTCAAAAGAACAGAGGCTCTTACCCTCCTGGACCGAGACAGGGATAGACTGTATTTCCATTCATCAGAATGGGGTGGCTATTTGGTAGTAGGTGCAAGATGCAGTAGGTGCTCTCACTTAGTTCTGGCTGACTCAGTGTTGTCATGGTTTTCATTCTAGCTCTGAGAGCATATCATGCTGATTCAGCACTTTTGTCTGTGGAAGAAGTGTCTGGGACTGCTCTCTGTCTCATGAGCATTCAAAGAGAATGCTTTAAAATAATGTGTGCTTACTTTATCTAGGATTGTGCAGAGCAAGAAAGGTTTCTGTAAACCAGTCAGTGTGGCTTTTCAAATGAAGTTAGGTGCCGTGATAAAACCGTTTGACTTGGAAATTGCTTGCACTACAGCAGCCTTACAGGCTCAAGAATGTAAAACAAATTATTAACTGTAAAATTATCTTCTTTTTTTCTGAAGTGAGGACTTTTTTCTTTGCAAAAATTAATTGTAGTGTCTCTGTACTGTCACTGTAAGTGCACTGCATGGGCTGGCCCTCCCTCTAGCAGGAGCTATGGCTCAGTACCAGTGCAGGAAGACATCCAGAGCTAGTCATCGCCTCCATCAACACGCCTTCACTGTGGCAGAAGCAACTCCCAGCCTCTTGCCCCTTCACAACCGTGCTACATGTGCCTACTCAGGGTATGGGGGTGTGTCTCAGTCCAGAGAGGGAAAGAGACTCAGTTCTTTTGAACGTTCCCATGTTATGAAATGAGAGGCACAAACGAGGCCAAAATACCAACAGCAAGGCTATTTAGTAACAGAATAACAAAAGGAGGAAGCGAGAGAGAGGGAAGAAACAGAAGCAGGGAGAAGAGGGAGAAAGCAGGAAAGGGATTACATTACCACACCCCTCCCCCCCCAAGACAGTTTGAGTCTGTGGAGAAAGGCTGCTGCAGCTTTGGAAGGGAGATGTTGGGTCTGTGAAGAAAGGCCACTGCAGCTTTGGCATCCAGGAGATGTCCTTGCTGGCTGTGCTGTCCTCTGAGCAGCCTCTTCAGCTCCATGAGCTGCAGCAGGCAGAACTAAGGACACAGAGAGAGGGCTCCTCTTGGTCTGCTTCTTCCAGGCTACATGGTGGCGTCTCTGTCATTTTTCTCTCCTAGTATTCTCTCTGTGTTTCTTCAGAGCAGCATTGCCCCAGGCTTTTCCTTTTCTCCTGTTTTCCTTCTTAGCAGCATTGTCCAGGTCTTTTCCTTCTGTGTTTTCTTTCTCCTGTTTTCCTTCCCCTGTGTTTTCCTTCTCCCGAGCCAGTAGTTGCTCAGCTCTTTTATACAGTTTTCAGGTATGTATGTTCCAGAGAGTATGCATTGGCCTCTGCACATTTCCAGGACAGCTGCATTCTGGTGAGCAATCCTTATCTATGCACCTTCCCAAGAGTCGTTCCAGTGGCTCTGCCCAATACACATCAGCTATTGTCTGGGCAAGCAGCAAAGGGGATTTTATCTTTGTTGAGTCACATCAAGAGAGACAAAATGTATTCTCTCACAGGGTGTCACCAGTGGGGCCAGGTGTGCACTTTCCCCCACCATGCTGAAGAACCATGTGATTGCTCAGAAATTCAGCTTCTTTTGCACCACATGAATTTCACATTACTGCAGTGAATAGACTTGCTAGCAGTCTGGAGGTTCCAAATGTGGTCTGTTACGTGCTCTTAGAGAGAAGAGTTGGGCAAAAGAAATAAAGGAGAAATGAATGAACATTATTTAATTTGAGAAAATATTTGTCTCATCACAGTCTCCCTCACCTTGGTTAGCTGGCTATCTATCAGGTGGTTTGGTGTAGGTACTAAGATGTGAGACAGGGAGCCCAAGATGCAGGGGGTAGCTGGACCCCTGGCCCAGTCCATGGTCAGGCAGAAAGCAGGCACGAGGTGCTGGAGAAGAAAGCTCTCCACTTCCTCCACACTGAAAGCAAACAGCACCTGTAAGAGAACAATGTGAAGAGAAATGAAAAGCTGAATTTAAAAAAAAAAAGTCAATCATTTCTGCAATCATTTCTGATCCACTGAAAGCTTTTCAATAACCAGAGGGGTGCTAGAAGTGTAGCGGAGCTGCAAGAAACACTCTGCACGCGCTCTGGCAGGGGGCATGCCGCATTACAAGTGACTGTCAGATTCATATGGCTTCCTGTGTGGCTCTGTAACAGCTGCATGACAGTGCTACAAGAAAGCATTTTTTTTAGTTGCAGAGATGCAGGAAAATGAACTCTGCTGTGCTACAAGATCCAGAAGAGGAAAAGGCTCTTCTTTCCTATGAGAAGGTAGCTGGCATCTCAGGGAAACTACAGGTTGAAAAACGTGCAGTGTGCACTAGAACATATTACTGAAGAAAGAGAAGACAGGAAAGTGAGGCTAGGAATCTCTGGCACTGGAACCTAGGATTTGTCCCCACCAGGGTTTTGAACCTAACTTTATTGGCGACCAGAGAGCCAACAGAATATGCTCAGGCAACACATGGTTGTCCAGGTCCAAGGCTGTCATCTTCTGACAGTGCTCCAGAATCACCCAAAATGACGACCTAAGTGTGGTGATGTTCATGTTTAGCTTGAATACAGCTTTGCCTCGAAATGATGTTGGATCCAGTTTACAAAGACAGACACCAGTGTCAGAATTCCCCTTCAACAGATGGAGAAATTGGACAGGAAGGAGGGAGGATACAAATTTCTTCACAAACCCTAACAGGCTAGTAAAAAATCCAGAAATTATTTAAGACTCCTGAGGTGCATCCCCTTACACCAGCCTTAAAGAACATCTTAAAGAACAGGAAGTCAGAATTTTTGATCACAGTCCTTTGCCTTGGCAACTTCAAATTCTCTTTTGAAGCAAGAGAGGGAATGTATTTCTTGGTAAACCATTAGTGGCATTGCTGCTGTACAGATCCACCTGACGATAAACCCGACTGCTCCGAGGGCTCTATCTCAATACAGTAAATGTAAAGAGGCTGGTACAAAAATGCAATTGCTTGTGACTGATATGGGAGTAGCAACTCTGAATGTGGCTGCTTTGGGCAGGTATGACCTGAGCTCCTCAGTCACTTCACATCTTACAATAAGGACTACAAAATGTATCTTCCACTTGCAACTAGTCTGTTAGCAATTTAGCTGTAGCCTGACAGAAGTGGAGCTGCAGAAGGATCGGCATCTGACAGTCTGTCCCCGGGTTGCCATGGTAACTACCTAGAATGGGATGTGCTTAAGAAAAAACACAATTCTGGGCTAACTTCTGGGCTGGCGGGCAGCAGATGGATGGCATTCAGCTGCCTCAGGGGGTGGTGCTCCACAGCCAGACGTGGACTCAGAAATCTCCCTGAGGAGCTGAGTCGGCAGTGGGGAGGTCCTGTAGTGGAGAAGCAGAGAGATCCAGTTGCAAGCAAAATTTAATTTAAAACACTAATTTGTTCCTAGATTTGCTCACTGAGCCATGAAACATGCAAGGTTTGATGAATTGTGGCCTTCCAGTATCTGAAGGGGGCCTACAAGAAGGCTGGGGAGGGACTTCTCAGGCTATCAGGGAGTGATAGGACTAGGGGGAATGGAATGAAGCTGGAGGTGGGGAGAGTCAGGCTGGACATGAGGAGGAAGTTCTTCACCATGAGAGTGGTGAAGCCCTGGAATGGGTTATCCAGGGAGGTGGTTGAGGCCCTGTCCCTGGAGGTGTTTAAGCCCAGGCTGGATGAGGCTCTGGCCAGCCTGATCTAGGGTAGAGTGTCCCTGCCCATGGCAGGGGGGTTGGAACTAGCTGATCCTTGTGGTCCCTTCCAACCCTGACTGATACTACGATACTATGATACTACTATGAATTCTTGCATAACCTAAGCCCACCTGAAAGCCCCATGGATTGCCCCAAGCCCAGGACATAGCACTCCCACAGCTTGTTCTCAGGAGCAGCCAGCTGAGACAGGTAGGACTTCCTGTTTCACTGGGAAGTGAAGCTATTTGGCAACCTTTGGTACACCCAGAGCAAAGGACTTGGGATCCCAGGCAGCTGCAAGCTGGAATTGATGTCGGAGTCACCGAACCCCTCTCAGAACACAGGCAACATATTTTGTTACAGGAATGTTTCCAAAATTAAATGTCCTCATAATTTTCCATTCCCAGCATGGCCCAAGACCGTGTTTTAACCAGAACATTTCTCACGAGGGAGAGCGTGTGGTACACAAAATCTGAGCGAGTGGGATGCTCCCAGATCTAGGGGCAAAAATCTGGAGAGGAAAAAGATAATAAAAGAAAAGAAAAGAAAAAGAAACCCAGCACCACAGGTGTATGAAAAGTCAGTTTGGTTTGAGACAGCTGCTGCTTTGGGCTTTCTTTTGGTGGTGGTGGGGAACCACTTGTATTGTGGTCCCTTTATACTGTGTTGTGGTTGAGAGACCAATTCTCCCACCAGGGAAAAAAGAGAGACTCAGATGAAACGGATTGCAAAAAATGGTGGAAAGTTTAAATGGAACAAAAAAACAATGGAAGTTTTTACAGAAAACCACAAGCACCGTGACAAAAGAGAGAGATCCCAGAACATACCCAAGAACATCCATCCCCACCTGGAGGTACACCCAACCCCCTCCCCAGGGCTCTTTCTACCCCCCAACCAGCCTTGGGCCTGGGCAGGCCCAAGGGAGGCAGCTCACGCCATTTACCTAGGCAGTGGCGAGGGAAGAAAGAGGAACTGAGGACCCCTTGCCGATGTTTGATAGGAGAGCAGGGCGCTATGGGATGAAATACCTGTCTTGCTGTGACCACCCACTGGGCTGGGCCCCCTTTGGGACATCCCAGGTGTGGCCTGTGTGGTGGCATCAGGGGCTGACACCCAGCCTAAACCACCACACACCACCCCTTATTTCAGACCATAATCCCTGCACCCAAAACATATCATCACATTAGAACTCTTCTGATGACATGTCTAGCAACAGTCCATGTCTTCATCTGGGCATCCTTCCACACAGTCTCTCATCCGTGCTCAAGTATTAGTCCATTCCAGTTCTTCTTCCTCATGTGATGGAACCTCCCAGCAACGCAGAGTCATTCTTCTGCAGTGTGAATTCTTCGTGGACTCATTGGGACATCCTGGTCACCTGGAAGAACCTCACAGCTTCTCAGCCAAGCCTTTATTTGCATTTACATTTACTCAGTGGCTTTTTTCCAGCCCTGGGGCAAGGCAGTCGGAGCAATCAGGCTCCACAACCTCTTTTTTCCCATCCCTCCAGGGAGCCACACGTTGAGCCTCCCGTGAACCTGCACGGGCCTACCCCAAGCCCAGCGCCGACCGCTTCCAGCCGTGGTCCGAGGCTACACAAATACACATCGCAGGTCATCACCCCCACGCTGGGCGTTCGCGTGCCGAGGCATGACAGCATCCGGCTGCACAGCCCTCCCCCGGAAGAGGGAGCAGCTGCACCACAGCCCACTGAGAGGAGAGGAGGCGGAGCCAGGTGCTAGGAGCCGTTTTCAGAACATATCTGAAAACCAGGGAAGAGATTTACAGCTGCCGCTGCCTGAACACAGCACGGCACAGCTCCCCCCGTCTCTATTGCCGCAACGCAGAATCAAAGTCACCTCCACCCCTCCGGGCACTCAAACGGCTTTTCCAGCCAAAGCCATGAACGTGTTCCCAGAGCCTTTCGGAACGGCTTTCCAGCTGAAGTCCCCGCTCACCTTCCCAGGCTTTGGGAGCCATCGCTTGTCCGCTCGCCACAGGTGGCCCTCCCCTGCAGCGACAGCAGGCCTGACTCCGGTCTGCTTGGCACTGCCCCTCCTCCACTTCACTCCCTGCCACTTGCAGCTCCGCTGGGAACAAGGAGGAGAAAAGGCAGGTCTCGCATTCTTAGGCTACCCCGAGCAGAAAGTCACAGAAAGAACCACCCCTCGCTGCTTTCAAGCAGCAGGAGGGACTTCCGTGCCATCGGCCACGCACCAGGTGTCCTCCTGCAGTCCGTAGAAGCTCACACTGTTGCCCTGGGAAGAAAACTTGAGCCCCAACTTCCAAACCCACAATGCCCCAGATCTGACTCTAAACTCTTCATCTTTTGCAATCCAATCTGCAGTTTCACAGCAACCAACTCCTGCCTGGCTCGCCATTACATGTGGTAGGTTGAGAAACCAATTTTCCCACCACAGGCAAAAGAAAGGCAAAATGGGTTGCAAAAATGGTGGAAAGTGTAAATGGAAAAAAACCCAATGAGAGTTTTTACAGAAAACCACAAGCACTGTGACAAAAGAGAGAGATCCCAAAACATAACCCAAGACATCCCACCCCCACATGGGGGTACACCCAACCCCTCCCAGGGCTCTTTCTCCTCCCCCAACCCAGCTCACGCCATTTACCTAGGCAGCGGCGAGGGAAGAAAGAGGAACTGAGGACCCCTTGCCGATGTTTGATAGGAGAGCAGGGCGCTATGGGATGAAATACCTGTCTTGCTGTGACCACCCACTGGGCTGGGCCCCCTTTGGGACATCCCAGGTGTGGCCTGTGTGGTAGCATCAGGGGCTGGCACCCAGCCTGAACCACCACGTGTGCAGTCCACATCATAACAAATGTGGTGTGATATTAAATTCATTTTCCAACATTGCTTTCAGAAAGGAAATATTCCTCAGTGTCCACAACCTATGGACAATTTCTGTGTGCCACATTTTCCCTGCACTGCTCAGCCATGCTGCTGCTTTTCCCTTGCAGCGTTACTTAAATTATTCCTGTTTTACTGGCATCTCAGGCTAGGTTCTGTGGGGTGCATTGAAGTACCCCTTCTGATAACAGATTTATCGTCCCTCAAAGCCAAAGAATTGGTATTTAACAGACCTGAGTATACCTCCTATAAACTAACTGGATTATGAACAATGTACTCTACACTTTGAAAAACATAAATAAACTTTAGGATGAGCAAGCAAGTATTTATTGCAGCCAGGTATTTCAATTCTTTCTCATATTTTCATTTACTGAGGAAGAAGAGGAAATTAAACCTCCTCTTCTCCAATGCCTTCATTTTTCTCAAAGAAATTTGACAATCCTAATTATGACAAAGCAAAGAGAAATGGAAGTCTATTTCAAGAGATGATTCTTCCTGTAAATAGTGCCTGGGCACTTCTGCCTCATCTCATTTCATTCTGGCTGTCAGATGAGCACAACAAATGACTCGACCTATAACCTCCATTTTGTTGTTCTTCTTTTCTGTTGCAAATATAATCAGTCTTTGCCTACCTGTCACCAAATGACTTCCTAAAAGACAAGGATATGGGAGCCTTGGTTTAGCTGGAGACAATTTTAGCCTCCCTCTTCCAATAAAAATCACATGGGCTAAATTCAGACACCATTTTCTTGCCTAACTAGTAATATCTGATTTAGCTTTTGTTCTGTTTTTGTTTTCTGTATTATTTTTTGTAATCTGGTGGGTTGAAGTTCACCCCCCCCCAACATTAGCTTTACCAGTCCAACTCAGTTACAAGCAAATGAAGCTGTGTTTACTAGCACAATCTACACTCGACAATGGAATGCCTCCCCGGAGGTGTTCAAAAAGGGATTGGATGTGGCACTTGGAGCCATGGTTTAGTTAGTCATGAGGTGTTGGGTGACAGGTTGGACTGGGTGATCTCTGAGGTCTTTTCCAACCTTATTGATTCTATGATTCTATGAATATGTATAAATATACAGTATTCACAATATTATACAGATATTTACAATCCAGCCAACATGGATTTAGGAAGGGCAGCAGCACTCTGAGCTGGGTTAGGAACTGGCTGAAGGCTGAGCCCAGAGAGTGGTGGTGAATGGTGCCACAGCCAGCTGGCAGCCAGTCACCAGTGGCATCCCCCAGGGATCAGCGCTGGGCCCCATCCTCTTTAATATCTTCATTGATGATCTGGGTGAGGGGATTGAGACAGTCATCAGCAAATTTGCAGATGACACCAAGTTGGGAGCAGATGTTGACCAGGTAGAGGGCAGAAGGGCTCTGCAGAGGGACCTCGACTGACTGGACAGGTGGGCAGAGTCCAACAGGATGGCATTCCACAAATCCAAGTGCCAGGTGCTGCACTTTGGCCACAGCAACCCCATGCAGAGCTACAGGCTGGGGTCAGAGTGCCTGGAGAGCTGCCAAACAGAGAGGGACCTGGGGGTGCTGATTGACAGCTGCCTGAACATGAGCCAGCAGTGTGCCCAGGTGGCCAAGAAGGCCAACAGCATCCTGGCCTGCATCAGGAACAGTGTGGCCAGCAGGAGCAGGGAGGTCATTGTGCCCCTGCACTCTGCATTGGTCAGGCCACACCTTGAGTACTGTGTCCAGTTCTGGGCCCCTCAATTTAAGAAGGACATCGAGACACTTGAAGGTGTCCAGAGAAGGGCAACAAGGCTGGGGAGAGGCCTTGAGCACAGCCCTGTGAGGAGAGGCTGAGGGAGCTGGGGTTGCTTAGCCTGGAGAAGAGGAGGCTCAGGGGAGACCTCATTGCTCTCTACAACTGCCTGAAAGGTGGCTGTAGCCAGGAAGGGGTTGGTCTCTTCTCTCTAGCAACTAGCACCAGAACAAGTGGACACAGTCTCAAGCTGCGCCAGGGGAAGTTTAGGCCAGAGGTGAGGAGAAAGTTCTTCACCAAGAGAGTGATTCGCCATTGGAATGTGCTGCCCAGGGAGGTGGTGGAGTCACCATCCCTGGAGGTGTTCAAGAGGGGATTGGATGTGGCCCTTGGTGCCATGGTCTAGTCATGAGGTCTGTGGTGACAGGTTGGACTCGATGATCTTTGAGGTCTCTTCCAACCTTGGTGATACTGTGATACTGTGAATAAACAGCACAAGGACCCCTCTGGCTAATAGCTTCTCCCTGCCTGCCTTCCCCTCACCCCCCTGTACAAAAGGGACAAGAGAAAGTAGTAGAGAAATTAGACTTAGCCAAAGACAGCCAATAAGCAGGTTATCTCTCCTGAACAAAGCAAACCAGCCAGAGATCAGAAAAGGGCAGAATTGTTATGGTACAGCTCCTCTTACTCCAGATATTTACCCAATGAATTTATTTAGAATAATCTTTTGTTTTCTTTTTTTACACCCAATAATGATTTATTTATATTTTTCTACTTTCCTGCTCAAAATCTGTAGCTGAATTTTAAAGGCATAGCCTGAAGCCACCACAACGCTCAACGCTCCCAGGTATTTATTTTAAACTAATCAAGACAGACCATCCTATCCACCTGCTCTGCCGAGGAATCTGGTACCTGTTCAGAGTTTTTAATGCACTGGCTGCCTGTACAAGAACATTTGAAAGCCCCTCAGCTTCCCTTGCTGAAAGAAGTCAAGAAGTTGGGTCTTCAGGAAAACAGTGTCTCCTTTTGTTTACTCAGGAAAACAGCATAGTGAATGGCTCAGATATTCCGATCGTACTTAGAGCACAGTGAACTCACCGAAGAGCCTGCACACATTTGGTCCTCTGGGTAGAATTCCCTGCTGGGCTATGCCCATCCTGAAAACAGCGCGGGGAGGGCTTGTGAAAGTTCTTTTGCTCTCCTGGAGGGTGTTTTTCCCCCCGGGAAACTGACTTGGTCTGTTATACACACACACACCACACACCACACACCCTCGATCTTGTCCAGCAGGGGTGTAAAAGGGAGGCTATTGCAGCCATTGCTCTCTTCTCCTTCTGCTTCAGGGGGATGAAAGAGTTGCTGCTGGCTTGCTGCTTCCCTGCCACGGGGTCCTCCCTGCTGCTTCCACGCTTTTGCAAAGGACTGGTTCTGTATCTCACATTTCTTTTCCTTTTCCCATCCATCCTTGTTCCTTACCCTTGTGAGCCCTGCCTGTCACTGTTACAGAAATATATACATATATTGTTTAAAGAAAGAAATTCTTTGCCTCTCTACTTCCAAGGCCAACCCAAATTATTTCTTGGTGGATTTGCTCTCCTCCCTTTTTTTTCCTCTATTGGAAAAGAGGAGGGGGGGAAGCGGGGGAGGGATTCTCAGCCTTGCCCCCATCTGAGTTCTTAAGCCCCAGTGAAGGCTCAAACCACCACAAATTCACTTGTATCTGCTGTGATCCCTATTCTTTGGCTGTAATGGCAGGAGTCATCCTAGGCTCAGGGGTCCAACAAAAGTCCTCAAGCAATCAAAAATATATTTCTTGTTTGATGGTTTTAATGATGTCTCATAGACAAACTGTAGCAGTAAAATCTGTGTTGTTTTTTCCTATCCTGATTCCAGGTCAGCTAGATTTTCTGGATCTGGTCAACAAGAGTGTAGATCAAGAAACCAGATCAAAGGATCACCAAGTCTGCGAAACATCAGGATAAGGTGGTTGTAGCCAGGAGGAGGTTGGTCTCGTCTCCCAGGCAACCAGCACAAGAGGACACAGTCTCAAGCTGTGCCAGGGGAAGTTTAGGCTGGAGGTGAGGAGAAAGTTCTTCCCAGAAAGAGGAATTGGCCATTGGAATGTGCTGCCCAGGGAGGTGGTGGAGTCACTGTCCCTGGAGGTGTTCAAGAGGGCATTGGATATGGCACTTGAAGCCATGGTTTAGTTAGTCATGAGGTGTTGGGTGATAGGTTGGACTTGATGATCTCTGAGGTCTTTTTCAACCTTATTGATTCTGTGATTCTGTGAAAAGCAGCATCCTTAGATAAACCATACAAAAGTGATACACCAGATGTTAGAATTGTGGTGAATGCTGCAGAGATTCCAAACTTATTTTATGTAATAATTGGTAGTTGCTGTCACTAAACGCAGGGATCTGGTTGAGTTTTTCAGGGGGGGAAAGGAAGTCCTAACTCCCCAGCTGGAAACAAGCATGTGATGTGACATTTGGCATGCTGTTCAGAAACTACCTTCTTCTGAGGAAAGGCTGAAGGCCCTGGGGCTGTTTAGTCTGGAGAAAACTGAGAGGAGATCTTATTAATGTTTGCAAATATCTGAAGGGTGGGTGTCAAGTAGAAGGTGCCAGTCTCTTTTCAATGGTGTCCTGTGATAGGACAAGGATAGAACAAGGAAGTTCCACCTTAACCGTGAGGCTACTGGGAGCAGGCTGCCCAGAGAGGTTGCGGAGTCTCCTTCTCTGGAGACTTTCAAGACTTGTCTGGATGCGTTTCTGTGTGACCTGCCCCTGATGATCCTGATTTGGCAGTGGAGTTTGGCTTGAAAATCTTCAGAGGTCCCATCCAACCCCTACCATTCTATGGTCCTATGATTCCAGTTCACTCCTGTTCCTAATATTCCATATGCAGTAAATGAATGAACATTTTTTGTCAGTGCCATGGACAGTGGCATTGAGTGCACCCTCAGCAGGTTTGCTGATGACACCAAGCTGTGTGGTGCAGCAGACAGCTGGAGGGAAGGGATCCATCCAGAGGGACCTTTACAGGCTGGAGAGGTGGGCACAAGCCAACCTCATGAGCTTCAACAAGACCAAGTGCAGGGTCCTGCAGCTGGGTGGAGGCAATCCCAGGCACAAATCCAGGCTGGGCAGGGACTGGCTGGGGAGCAGCCCTGAGGAGAGAGACTTGGGGGTGCTGGTGGAGGAGAAGCTCAACATTTGCTCTCAGTGTGCACTTGCAGCCCGGAAAGCCAATCAGATCCTGGGCTGCATCAGGAGAAGTGTGGCCAGCAGGGCAAGGGAGGGGATTCTCCCCCTCTGCTCAGCTCTGGTGAGACCCCACCTGGAGTACTGTGTCCAGTTCTGGAGCCCCTATTCCAAGAGGGATCTGGAGGTGCTGGAAGGTGTCCAGAGAAGGGCCACGAGGATGATCAGAGGGCTGGAGCACCTCTCCTGTGAGGACAGACTGAAGGAGTTGGGGCTGTTCAGTCTGGAGAAGAGAAGGCTCCAAGGTGACCTCATTGTGGCCTTCTAGTATCTGAAGGGGGCCTACAAGAAGGCTGGGGAGGGACTTCTCAGGCTCTCAGGGAGTGATAGGACTAGGGGGAATGGAATGAAGCTGGAGGTGGGGAGATTCAGGCTGGAGGTGAGGAGGAAGTTCTTCCCCATGAGAGTGGTGAGGCCCTGGAATGGGTTTTCCAGGGAGGTGGTTGAGACCCTGTCCCTGGAGGTGTTTAAGACCAGGCTGGATGAGGCTCTGGCCAGCCTGATCTAGTGTGGGGTGTCCCTGCCCATGACAGGGGGGTTGGAACTAGATGATGCTTGTGGTCCCTTCCAACCCTGACTGATACTATGATTTGAATTCTATCAACAGGTTCTACCACCATCCTCTGGATTTGCCAGGTTTTGCCTGAAACTTCTCATCTGTGTCTTGTTCTTTTAAGAAAGCCATCTCCAAAATGGCAGAACCAGTAAGCGTCCCTTTGCCAATGAACAAAGGAGAAACAATACAGGAGATGGCAGGAAAGGGAATAGTTAAAATTAGTGAATAAAAACGACCTTGTGATAGCAGCAGTGTAGAGAGCTTTCCTGCACTCTCTCAGTGTGCAGGGCTTTGTGGTCTGCCTTCTCAAACCAGACATGGGCTTGCTGTAGTAAAAAAAATTGCAGATTTTTTTTAGGGGGTCACGGGAAAGGGGAGGGTAGTCTCTTGTCCAGTTCCTGATAGGAGAAAGGACTGCAGCTCTGACATCTCAGCTTTCCTGATGACATTGTGAAGCTTCCACCTTCAAATACTGGGCAAACGGTGTCCTACCCACCTGTCGTGGCACCCTCACCCCAGCTTCCTCACCATTCCTGGTTGAAGTTTTGCCTGGTCTAGGGAGAGTGGGGCTGGAGGACATGTGTGGCTGCTAGGAGGGCTGTGACTCAAGCATCACAACAGTATGTGCTGTGGGAGCCAGCTGCCAAAAAGTCAGTGTGCTCATAGAGATCAAGTCCATTGTCTCAGCTGAGGCCCATTTGGAGCTATTTTTGACACCCATTTATTTCTGCTGCCAATATCGTCTGTTTACAATTTCAATTGTTTGCTTGAAGGTTGTCAATGCAGAATCACTTCAGAAGTCCATGCCTTAAACCATGCAAGGCTGACTATGGTTTCCTATTTCCCTGCTTTCTTACTCCAGGGGGCAGCTGGGGGGAAGGGGAGCACAGGGGCACTGGAAAGGGGTGATGCAAAAAAGTGGCTGTTGTAAATACTCTAAACACTGCACTCAGGCTTTCTGCCTCACTATAAATAACTCAAATTAGAAACCCTGCACTGTACAAATCTGACACATATCCCTTTCTGCTTCTTGTGTGAAGCAGTCACCAGCTGGCAGATGTGCTGCTTTTAAAGGCTTTCAGCTGTAAGGGATGCTGGCTGTAGAACATGTTCATTCACTCTGGGGTCTGTGTCATCTGTTTGCATGATACAAGCTGGAGAGTCCAGGACAAATGCACCAGTTTTATTCATATATCAACAATCTTGCTTGAGGGATGAGTTCAGAGATTTTACATGCCACAATCTGCAGAGTAATTAATCTGCAGATTAATTGGGTGTGTGGAAATTGAATTCTAGGCCTCCTTTAGAGATAATAGTCAATCCTATAGCCAAGACATATATTGGGGGGAGCTCTTAAAAACCAAAAGCCCAAACAAGGAGTTTCCCAATGCCAGCCTGCAGTTTGGCATACAATGAAAAGCAAAGAACACACCAGATTCCTTATTACACACCACAGAGTAAAAAAATTTCTTACTGTTGGTGTGAGATCAGGATTCTTGCTCAGTTTCACTTGAGAGATCAGCAGCAATATTTTTCTACCCAGTGCAGCTTGGCATTTTTGCTTAACTGCCAGTTTTTAAAGGCACAGAACCCAAATCCTCCACTTAAGCTGAACAATTCAGCTGAACAATTCTGGATCAGGACAAAGAAGCTCCTTTTTTTTCCCCCAACTTTTGTTAAGATGGTTGTTCAGTTCAGGCTACAAGGAAACATACTATCCTCTTGCCTTAAAAGGTCACTTGCCTTCTTCCTTGTGGCACTCCAGTGAAAGTAAAAGACAATCAAATAGGGAGGGGAGGGAGGTTCTTGCTGGTTTTTACACCATACATTTCACTTTATCAGTTCAACAACCCTTCAGTTATTTTCAGTTATCTAACTCATGCACTGTCAGAATACAGAATACAGAATTAAGCAGGTTGGAAAAGACATTTGAGATCATCGAGTCCAACCTATCACCCAACATCATCTAATCAACTAAACCATGGCACCAAGTGCCTCATCCAGTCTTATTTTAAACACTTCCAGGGATGGTGATGAGACAGTGACTCCACCACCTCCCTGGGCAGCACATTCCAATGGCCAATCTCTCTTGCTGGGAAGAACTTCTTCCTAACATTCAGCCTAAACCTCCCCTGGCGCAGCTGGAGACTGTGTCCTCTCATTCTGTCACAGGCTGTCTGGGAGAAAAGACCAACCCCATACTGCACTTCAGAGACTGTTAAGAGTTGTGCAATCTGACCTGTAAACTAGCATCTCACCAAACCACTGAGAAATTACTCACTGCATCTGCATATTGATTTTATGTTTTCTTCACATGAAAACAAAAGCCCCACAACCCCCCCAACACCGGTAAGCTATTTTATATACAGTGGTTTGCATAGGCATCTATCTGCAAGTCAGATAAATTCCTAGGTACTACTTTGTCACAAACATCTATGTTTATAGAACCTCTTCTACCTTCGCACTAAGCTAAGGTCTGAAGATCATATACTCTTCAGCCCATAGTTTTATTGTGAAGATGAATAATTATGGCACTTGTCTACTTGGATGTGTGTAATAATTTAATTCAAGGTCGTTTCTTCTTCTTGTCACAAGATGAGCACCCTTGGCTCTTTCAGCTACAAAAAGTGTTTGGCACTTCATACCTGTGTATTTTTTCATGTCTGTTAAACATTGTCCACACAGAAATAGCACTGCTAAATATCTGTACTGATGATCTCAATTTAAGAAGGACACTGAGACACTTGAACGTGTGCAGAGAAGGGCGATGAGGCTGGGGAGAGGTCTGGAGCACAGCCCTGTTAGGAGAGGCTGAGGGAGCTGGGGTTGTTTAGCCTGGAGAAGAGGAGGCTCAGGGGAGACCTTCTTGCTGTCTACAGCTACCTGAAAGGAGGTTGTAGCCAGGTGGGGGTTGGTCTCTTCTCCCAGGCAACCAGCACCACAATCAAACTGCACCAGGGAAAGTTTAGGCTGGAGGTGAGGAGAAAGTTCTTCCCAGAAAGAGGAATTGGCCATTGAAATGTGCTGCCCAGGGAGGTGGTGGAGTCCCTGTCCCAGGAGATGTTCGAAAAGGGATTGGATATGGCACTTGAAGCCATGGTTTAGTAGTCCTGAGGTGTTGGGTGATAGGTTGGCCTTGATGATCTCTGAGGTCTTTCCCAACCTTATTGATTCTATGATTCAAGTCATTCATGGTAAATGTCTATACTGCTGATCTTAATCAAATTTTTGATGAGATATGTCTCAGCAGAGATATGTTGATGTCAGCTGAATTCCCAAAGCACTCTGTTGTACCACTGATTTGGGGCCATGGTGGTAGCAGAGGCAATGATAAGTGGTGGACTGGAGTACAGATTTAGTCTCCTAATGATTTCCTCCTGCAAAAACACCAAACCAAACCAAAAACCTGTGGAAAACACAGCCAATAATTTAAGAGATTCTCTCATGTTCCTTTCTTAACACTTTCTTTAGCCACTCCCAAGCAGAGCTGATGTGTTTTCTCTCACAGGGTTGAAACTGGTGAATTAGTCACAAGTGATGTGGAAAAGGCTGAGGTGCTCAATAACTTCTTTACCTCATTCTTCACTGCAAGGGCCTCCAGCCACACTCCTGGAGTCATGGCAGACGATGCCAGGGACGGGGAGGAAGAACTGCCCATGGTAAGTGAAGCTCAGGTTGGTGATCACCTGAAGAACCTGAAAGTGTTCAAGTCCATGGGACCCGACGGGATACACCCACGGGTGCTGAGAGAACTGGCAGGTGAGGTTGCTAAGCCCCTCTCTATTCTATTCCAAAAGTCATGGCAGCCTGGGGCAGTCCCCACAGACTGGAAAAGGGCAAACATTGCTCCCATCTGCAAAAAGGGTAAGAAGGAGGAACCAGGGAACTCCAGGCCAGTCAGTCTCACCTCTGTGCCCGGAAAGATCATGGAGCAGATCCTCCTGGAGGCACTACTGACTCAGAAGAGCAGTGAAGAGGTGATTGGGAGCAGTCAGCATGGCTTTGCCAAGGGCAAATCCTGCCTGACAAACCTGGTGGCCTTCTATGAACAGGTGACAGCATTAATAGCTGAGGGGCGAGCAACTGATGTCGTTTACCTGGACCTGAGCAAAGCCTTTGACACTGTCCCACACCACATCCTGGTCTCCAAGCTGGTGACACATGGGTTTGATGGGTGACCACTAGATGGATACAGAACTGCCTTGATGGCACCACCCAAAGAGTGGCTGTCAACGGGTCCATGTCCCAGTGGAGGCCAGGGACAAGCAGAGTCCCTCAGGGATCACTCCTGGGACCAGGCTTGTTCAACATCTTTGTGGGTGCCATGGACAGTGGCATTGAGTGCACCCTCAGCAGGTTTGCTGATGACACCAAGCTGTGTGGTGCAGCAGACACGCTGGAGGGAAGGGATGCCATCCAGAGGGACCTGGACAGGCTGGAGAGATGGGCACAAGCCAACCTCATGAGCTTCAACAAGACCAAGGGCAGGGTCCTGCAGCTGGGTGGAGACAATCCCAGGCACAAATCCAGGCTGGGCAGGGACTGGCTGGAGAGCAGCCCTGAGGAGAGAGACTTGGGGGTGCTGGTGGACGAGAAGCTCAACAGGAGCTCTCAGTGTGCACTTGCAGCCCGGAAAGCCAATCAGAGCCTGGGCTGCATCAGGAGAAGTGTGGCCAGCAGGTCAAGGGAGGGGATTCTCCCCCTCTGCTCAGCTCTGGTGAGACCCCACCTGGAGTACTGTGTCCAGTTCTGGAGCCCCTATTCCAAGAGGGATCTGGAGGTGCTGGAAGGTGTCCAGAGAAGGGCCACGAGGATGAGCAGAGGGCTGGAGCACCTCTCCTGTGGGGACAGACTGAAGGAGTTGGGGCTGTTCAGTCTGGAGAAGAGAAGGCTCCGAGGTGACCTCATTGTGGCCTTCCAGTATCTGAAGGGGGCCTACAAGAAGGCTGGGGAGGGACTAGGGGGAATGGAATGAAGCTGGAGGTGGGGAGATTCAGGCTGGATGTGAGGAGGAAGTTCTTCCCCATGAGAGTGGTGAAGCCCTGGAGTGGGTTGTGCAGGGAGGTGGTTGAGGCCCTGTCCCTGGAGGTGTTTAAGCCCAGGCTGGATGAGGCTCTGGCCAGCCTGATCTAGTGTGGGGTGTCCCTGCCCATGGCACGGGGGTTGGAACCAGATGATCCTTGTGGTCCCTTCCAACCCTGACTGAAACTATGAAACTATGAAACTATGAATTTCATTCAGAAAGCATTTCAGAGCATATCTTCATGGTCCTCATTTCTCTTGGGGAACAGCAAGGCTTCTTCTCACTTTCTTTTGCTCTCTTGCAATAGCTGGAAGACAAACCTTGATGGGCAAAAAGTATATTTCCGTATCTGGTCTTCAATCAGCCCCCTGGAACAGTGTCACTACTGCAGTCTGAGGTAACTACTGTGGCATGAAAAATGACCAATGCAGCAACAAAAAAATGACTTGCAAGTAACCACCTGTGTTATGCTTTCTTTTCTCATTCTAGTTTCCCATATCTTGGATGGAATTCTTGGAGATACATTATCATTTTCCTAACTGGTCTATCTGTTTAATAGACTTTAAGACTTGAGGGTGCCAGGATCACAGTATCACAGTATCACTTAGGTTGGAAGAAACCTCAAAGATCATTGAGTCCAACCTGTCACCACAGACCTCATGACTAGACCATGGCACCAAGTGCCACATCCAATCCCCTCTTGAACACCTCCAGGGATGGTGACTCCACCACCTCCCTTGGCAGCACATCCCAATGGTGAATCACTCTCTCGGTGAAGAACTTTCTCCTCACCTTGAGCCTAAACTTTCCCTGGCACAGCTAGAGACTGTGTCCTCTTGTTCTGGTGCTGGTTGCTAGAGAGAAGAGACCAACCCCTTCCTGGCTACAACCTCCTTTCAGGTAGTTATATAGAGCAATGCAGTCTCCCCTGATCCTCCTCTTCTCCAGGCTAAGCTACCCCAGCTCCCTCAGCCTCTCCTCACAGGGCTGTGCTTCAAGGCCTCTCCCCAGCCTTGTTGCCCTTCTCTGGACACATTCAAGTGTCTCAATGTCCTTCCTAAACTGAGGGGCCCAGGACTGGACACAAGACTCAAGGTGTGGCCTAACCAGTGCAGAGTACAGGGGCAAAATGACTTCCCTGCTCCTGCTGGCCACACCATTCCTAATGCAGGCCAGGATGCCATTGGCTGCCTTGGCCACCTGGGCACACTGCTGGCTCATGTTCAGGTGGCTGTCGATCAGCACCCCCAGGTCCCTCTCTGTTTGGCAGCTCTCCAGGCACTCTGACCCCAGCCTGTAGCTCTGCATGGGGTTGCTGTGGCCAAAGTGCAGCACCTGGCACTTGGACTTGTTGAATGCCATCCTGTTGGACTCTGCCCATCTGTCCAGCCTGTCAAGGTCCCTCCGCAGAGCCCTTCTGGCCTCTAACTGACCAACATCTGCTCCCAACTTGGTGTCATCTGCAAATTTGCTGATGACTGTCTCAATCCCCTCATCCAGATCATCAATGAAGATATTAAAGAGGATGGGGCCCAGCACTGATCCCTGGGGGACGCCACTGGTGCCTGGCTGCCAGCTGGCTGTGGCACCATTCACCACCACTCTCTGGGCTCAGCCTCCAGCCAGTTCCTAACCCAGTGCAGAGTGCTGCTGTCCAAGCCATGAGCTGACAGCTTAGCCAGCAGTTTGCTGTGGGGGACGGTGTCAAAGGCCTTGCTGAGGTCCAGGTAGACCACATCCACAGGATGGTGGACTATGGAATTTTTCACCAGTTTTTAGCTGCTATATCTTGCCTGCATTTTAATCTCAGACATATACCCATAAGGAATGAGAAGTGATCTCTGTGTTGGAAGGTTCTCACTGCAACATTTAAATGTACTTTTATGCTTCCAGCACCTCATGAGACAGAAAAATTGGTATGCTGAAGCTGGATTTAATATTCCAGGGACGATCTCCGTGAACTGGCACCCCAATGCAATTACCTCCCTGCATCCGAGGAGTGAAGGATCAGCTCTGGATTGTTATTGACAATTAGCTTTTAGAATTACTCTTTCATCACTTGGGTTGTCTAATGCATGTTTTCTTGGGACAGCTGTAATAAGATTTCAGAACAAAATGGAATGAGACAATGCAATTACCACCTGTAATTACTCTTTCCGTTCTTGTCTGAGTTCTTGGGGGGAGGGAGGGATTCTTGTTTAGTGCTTCATAAATTATCTCCTATTGTAACTGCTTCAGGGCTACATTTCATTACATGATTTGCAGTGGTAGAAGTGCCAGCAGAAAATAATTCTATTTCTAAAATCATAGAATCATAGAACTGTGAGGGACCTCAAGGAGCATCCACTTCCAACCTCCCATGCCATGGGCCATGGGCAGGGACACCTCACACTACAGCAGGTTGCTCAGACCCACATCCAACCTGGCCTACAAAACCTTCAGGCATGAGGCTTCCACCACCTCCCTGGGCAACCTGTGCCAGTGTCTCACCACCCTCATGGTGAAAATTTCTTCCTAACAGCCAATCTGAATCTACCCATTTCTTATTTTGTTCCATTCCCCCTAGTCCTATCATTACCTGACACACTAAAAAGTCCCTCCCCAGCTTTCTTGTAGCCCCCTTCAGATACTGGAAGGCCACAATAAGGTCTCCTCAGAGCCTTCTCTTCTCTGGACTAAATAGCCCCAACTCTCTCAGTCTGTCCTCATAGCAGAGCAGCTCCAGCCCTCTGCTCATTCTTGTGGCCCTTCTCTGGACACCTTCCAGCACCTCCAGATCCTTCCTGTAATAGGGGCCCCAGAACTGGACACAGTGCTCCAGGTGGGGTCTCACCAGAGCTGAGTAGAGGGAGAGAATCGCCTCCCTTGACCTGCTGGCTCTGCTTCTCTTGATGCAGCTCAGGATGTGATTTGCTTCCTGGGCTGCAAATGCTCACAGCTGGCTCCTGTTGAGCTTCTCGTCCACCAGCACCCCCAAGGCCTTTTCTTCAGGGCTGCTCTCAAGCCAGTCCCTGCCCAGCCTATATCAGTGCTTGGGATTGCCCTGACCCAGATGCAGAACCTTGCATTTGGTCTTGTTGAACCTCATGAGATTGGCTTGTGCCCACCTCTCCAGCCTGTCAAGGTCCCTTTGGATGTCATCCAATACAATACAAAACCAAAACCAGGTTGGAAGAGACCTTCAAGATCATCGCGTCCAACCCATCAACCAATCCAACCCACCTAAACAACTAACCCATGGCACCAAGCACCCCATCAAGTCTCCTCCTGAACACCTCCAATGAAGGGGACTCCACCACCTCCACAGGCAGCCCATTCCAATGGGCAATCACTCTCTCTGTATAGAACTTCCTCCTAACCTCCAGCCTAAACCTCCCCTGGTGCAGTCTGAGACTGTGTCCTCTTGTTCTGGTGCTGGCTGCCTGGGAGAAGAGACCAACCTCTGCCTGTCTACAACCTCCCTTCAGGGAGTTGTAGAGAGCAAGAAGGTCACCCCTGAGCCTCCTCTTCTGCAGGCTAAGCAACCCCAGCTCCCTCAGCCTCTCCTCACAGGGCTTGTGTTCCAAACCCCTCACCAACTTTGTTGCCCTCCTCTGGACACCTTCCAGCAAGTCAACCTCCTTCCTAAACTGAGGGGCCCAGAACTGGACACAGGACTCAAGGTGTGGCCTAACCAGTGTAGTGTACAGGGGCAGAATGACCTCCCTGCTCCTGCTGGCCACACTGTTCCTGATGCAGGCCAGGATGCCATTGGCCCTCTTGGCTGCCTGGGCACACTGCAGGCTCATGTTCAGCCCACAATCAACCAGCACCCCCCAGGTCCCTCTCTGCCTGGCTGCTCTCCAGCCACTCTGACCCCAGCCTGTAGCACTGCATGGGGTTGCTCCTTCCCTCCAGTGTGTCTGCTGCACCACACAGCTTGGTGTCATCAGCAAACTTGCTGAGGCTGCACTCAATGCCACTGCCCATGGCACCCACAAAGATGTTGACCAAGCCTGGTCCCAGGACTGATCCCTGAGGGACTCTGCTTGTCCCTGGCCTCCACCTGGACAGGGACCCATTGACAGCCACTCTTTGGGTGCAGCCATCAAGCCAGTTCTTTATCCACTGAATGCTCCATCCATGGAACCCATCCTGCACCAGCCTGGAGACCAGAAAGTGGTGCAGGACAGTGTTGAAGGCTTTGCTCAGCTCCAGGTCAATGACTCAGTTGCTCAGCCTTCATCTCTTGATGTTGTGACCTTGTCACAGAAGGCCACCAGGTTTGTCAGGCAGGATTTGCCCTTGGTGAAGCCCTGCTGATTGTGCCCAATCACCTCTCTGTTATTCTTCTGCCTCAGCAGTGCCTCCAGGAGGATCTGCTCCATGATCTTACCAGGCACAGAGGTGAGACTGCCTGGCCTATAGTTCCCTGGGTCATCCCTTTCCCTTTGTGAAAATGGGAGTTATGTTTCCCCTTTTCCAGTCCCTGGGGACCTCCCCACACTGCCAGGACTTCTGGAATATAATAGAGAGCAGCTTAGCAACCTCCTCCCCAGCTCCCTCTGCACCCCTGGGTGTATCCCATCGGGTCCCATGGATTTGAACACTTTCAGGTTCTTCAGATGGCCACAACCTGATCTTCACTCACCATGGGCAGTTCCTTCTTCCAGTCCCTGCCATTATCTTCTGTTATTCTTCTGGGAATGCTGCTGGAGCCCTTGCCAGCAAGGCTGAGGTAAAGAAGTCCTTGAGAACCTCAGCCTTCTCCATGTCACTGGTCACCAGCTCACCTGTTTCCTTTCTGAGGGGCCCACACCTTCCCTAGGCTTCTTTTCACCATTAATATACCTATAGAGATTTTTACTGCTCCCCTGGCTCTCCCTGGCAGATTTAATTCTAACTGAGCTTTAGCTTTTCTAACCAGGGCTCTTGCTGCTCAGGCAGCTTCCTTACATGCCCCCATTCCAGCTGTCCTTTCTTCCACTCCTTGTAGAGTTTCTTTTTGTGTGCCAGTGTGTCCAGCAGCTCCTTGCTCATCCAGGCATGTCTCCTGGCATTCTTTCCTGCTTTCCTCTTAGTGGGTGTACTTTGCTCCTGGGCATGGAGGAGGTGATCCTTGAACACTGCCCAGCTGTCCTGGGCCCCTCTTCCCTCTAGGGCTTTGTCCCATGATACTTTGGCCAGCAGATCCCTGAAGTGATCAAAGTCTGCATGCCTAAAATCCAGGGCTGCAAGCTTGGGATACATCCTCCTAGTTGCTCTGAGGATCTTAAATTCTATTACTTCATGGTCACTGCAGCCAAGGTTATCCCTGAGCCTCACATTGGTTACCAGCCCTTCCCTGTTGGTGAGAACAAGGTCCAGCACAGCCTTTTCTTGTTGGTTCCTCTACCGTTTGGAGGAGGAAGTTGTCTTCTATGCAGTCCAGGAACATCCTGGATTGCTGGTGCCTTGCTGTGTTGTCCCTCCAGCAGATGTCAGGGTGGTTGAATTCCCCCACAAGGGCCTGTGAACGTGAAGCCACTTCTGTTTGCCTGTGGAGTGCCTCATCTGCTTGGTTCTGCTGGTCAGGGGGCCTGTAGCAGACCCCTACAGTAACATCTCCTTCCCCTGGCTTCCCTTTAATCTTCACCCATATGCTCTCAACCAGCTCATCATCCTTGCCCAGGTGGGGCTCCACTGATTCCATCTGGTCACTGATATAGAGAGCAACAGCTTCTCTCCTCCTGCCCTGTGCTTCCCAAAGAGCTGGTCCCCATCCCTCCCTACATGCCAGTCATGGGAATCATCACACCAAGTGTCGGTGACAGCCACTATGTCATAGCATTCCAGCAGCACAGTGCTCTTAATTCATCCTGTTTGTTGCCCCAGCTGTGTGCATTGGCATAGAGGCACTTCAGCTGTGGTGGCAAATATCTCCTTTCCTGATGTTTGGGGGGTTGTTGGGGGGTTGGTTGGTTGGTCAGTTGGGGTTTTTGGGGGGTTGGTTTGTTTTATCACTGCTGCTGCTGGTGTTTTTTATTGTTTTGTTGTTTGTGGGGGGTTTGTTGTAGGGTTTTTGTGTGTGTTTGTTTGTTAATTTAAAGGAAATAATTGATCCCCAGTGCCTCTGCCTAGAAGATATGAACCATGAAGACATTTCAAGAAGGTCATTATGATCTTGTCTTTTACTCACTCTTTTTGTTTAAGAGCATTGATTCATGAAACTCTCTCTTTGATGTCTTCTGATACACAGATTGAAAAAGATGCAGCATTATGGTAAGATGGGGAAAACTGGACTGATGTTGACTTTCTCTCTGCTGTTAATTGCCATGTAATCTGTTCACACTCTCATTTGCAGTGTGCAGTAATTTGAGGAGGCAACGCTGCTCAGTTTCTCCTGCCCAGCCCGTACTGTGCCGTTCAGGAGGATGGGACACCCTTAAGAGGGAGAGGTTGGCATATAGCTCAACTACATTTCCAAGTTGTCTTCAGGCTTCAAGCAGCCATGTTTAGGGGCTAGGATTTCAGGCTGACAAGCCTAGCCCTAAATCTGCCTCTTTCAGCATCCAACTGGGTAAGGAAGCAAATGAAACCAGCAGTATCAGTGCTGCTCCGTACCCTCATGTTCAGTATCTAATCTTCCCCCTGTGAGAAGGATGAGTACTCAGTGAAGTGTCAGCAACTTTCAGACCTAATTCTGCTTCAACTCACAACAACAGAATTACACTGCACATTAGATTTTTAACTTTGCACCAACCACTGGGATGTGACAGCTGTTGCAGGGGTAGGGAGGGGCTTTTGTTTGTAGGCCAGTGGATACTCAGGTGTTTTCATGCTAGTGTTTGTTAACTGTGGAATACTGATGTAGAGAAAGTTATTTTTGTTGTGACAGCTTCTCTCTGAGATGCTCTATGCTCAGAGGAACCCTTGTCACACCTATTCTGATGCAACAAATGGCTGGTGCAGCACGCAGGGCAATGTTGAGGTTGACTGTGCAATGCAATGTGAGGGCTGCTGCAAGATAATGTGTAGTGGGTTTTCCAAAGTGACCCAGGGGCTTCAAACCTACCCAGCTACTTCAGCCTTCCTCTGCTTCCTAGTGGGGCTGTACCTTACCAAAGCACTCCCTTGCCTTTTTTTATTGGACTGCTGTAATCTCAAACCTCAATAAATTCTAGAGATGACTAGGGGGAAATCTGGCTTTAAACTACAACAATACGTTAAGCAGATATCAAATTCTGTGTAACACTGAGCCTTCAAGGCAGTGAAACTGAAAAGACTCTTTCCAGATTAAATTTGGGTAACAGTAACACTTTCTGATTAATAAGCAAAGTTTACTTTGTTGTATTTAATGTGACTATAATATAATGTACTTTACTATTTATCATCATTAAACATTGTTGAGGAAGAACCTGGAGCTTGTCTTAGCTAAACAAGAATTACAAAACAGCTGTCAGCTTTGGTGCAAATGGAACAAATTGTCTTTCTCTGACCTTATTTTAATATAGCATCTTACCTACTGGTTCAGAAAGTTCAGAAATCCTTCCTGTCTTTGCCTCAACAAGGAGAAATCAAGTTTAGTTTTGAGAGTTTTGAGGAGGTTAAATCTAAGTAATTTTCACCTGAGAGAAAGATGGAGCTTGAAAGTTTGAGCAGGGAAAGATGCACACAAGGCTGTGTCCTGTTTAGGAGCAGTGGTGAGTAAAGACAGTTTGGACAAGGGAAAAAGCAGTGTACAGGGGCTGTACCTCTGTGAGAGAGAAGCTGTGTGGTTAAGAATAAGGCAGAAGGAATGTCAATGTATTTTTAGTTGAAATTAGAGCCACCTTTCTAAGTCTGCAGACAAATTATCTAGGCTCCTCTTACACAAGGCAAGAACTATCCTGGTGACTTAGCCTCACAGTGGCAAAAGTGCCCACGACCCAGGTAAAAAGCAGAGTCCTGTATTGGTGCAGTGTTGTGCATGCAGAAGTTTTCTCCTCTTTTTACTACCTCTGGAAGATCTGCAAGTCAAAACTTGCAGAGAAATCAATAATAAACTTGTTTCCAGATTTCCCACACTGAGGAGCTATGCAGGAATATAATTTTCTATGGGCTGCCCATGTCAGCTGGGAGCAGGGAAGCCACTCAGTATGTGACGCACGGGAGCTATTTAGAGCACTGAGAAGCCGATAGCTGCACAGCTAGCAGCAAGGAATTTGCCATGTGGCTGTGGACGAAAATCACTCTGTGTGTGGAGCAGGCAGAATATTGCTAAGCTGATTACAAACAGAAATTCTGAGCAAGCTGCAATCCATTCAGAAGCAAGGACACAACTGGTGCCTGAGGTGAAAGGTACTGAACCAGGCGAGGGCATCAGCGCAGACCTGCTAATGGTTTCCTCTCCACTCAGTGAGGGTGTCTCTGTTTTCCTTCAGTTAGCCTGTCTGCACATTTTTTCCCCCTCTTATTCAACTGGTGTTTCTCAGTGTTATCAAAAGATGTTTAGGAAGTAAATATGCTCTCCAGAAGTTGAGAACAAATGAGATTACAGCTTTCTCCCTGGAAAGGGGATTGACAGCTGAGCAAAGATAAAAGCCCAGCCTGCTGCCCAGAAAAATCACTAATAAATTGCAGTGGTTTTTTGTTGGTGTGGTTTAGGTTTTGATTGCCTTTTTTTTTTGTTCCACATACATATATGTGGGATTAGAGGATGTATTGGTCCACAGGGAGACAGAGCTTTGCTGGCCAGGGCTTTTTTTCTGAACTATATATCAAAGATTTTTTGCAGGAGCTAAGCCTATATCCTCTAGGCTGAGAAAATCTGTTCAATCTCTAGTCTCTGTTTGGACAGCATGAACCTTATTCTTCTTGTCCTCCACCCAAGTGTCCCTCATTCTAGTCTGAAATTGGATGTTAGTATTAGATGCCCACCATCTGCAGAAATGCAGCTACAGAACCCCTCTTTCTGAAAGGACAGATACCCCTATGGGTCAGGCAATTAAGAAGGCAGTTAATAATGTTTTACAGGCCTCCCAAACCTTCACAGAATAGAGAATTAACCAGGTTGGAAAAGACATCAGAGATCATCAAGTCCAACCTATCACCCAACACCATCTAAACAACTAAACCATGGCACCAAGCACCCAATCCAGTCTCTTCTTAAGCACTTCCAGTGATATTGACTCCACCACCTCCCTGGGCAGCACATTCAATGGCCAATCTCTCTTTCTGGAAAGAATTTCTTCCTCACCTCCAGCCTAAACCTCCCTTGGCACAGCTTGAGACTGTGTCCTCTTGTTCTGGTGCTGGTTGCCTGGAAGAAGAGACCAACCCCCACCTGGCTACAACCTCTTTTAAGGTAATCATAGACAGCAATAAGGTCTCCTCTGAGCCTCCTCTTCTCCAGGCTAAGCAACCCCAGCTCCCTCAGCCTCTCCTCACAGGGCTGTGCTCCAGACCCCTCCCCAGCTTTCTTGCCCTTCTCTGGACACCTTCCAGCAACTCAACATCTTTCCTAAACTGAGGGGGCCCAGAACTGGACACAGGACTCAAGGTGTGGCCTAACCAGTGCTGAGTACAGGGCACAATGACTTCTCTGCTCCTGCTGGCCACACTATTCCTGTTGCCATTTGCCTTCTTGGCCACCTGTGCACACTGCTGGCTCATGTTCAGCTGCTGTCAACCAGTACCCCCAGGTCCCTCTCTGCCTGCCCGCTCTCCAGCCACTCTGACCCCAGCCTGTAGCACTGCATGGGGTTGTTGTGGCCAATGTTTAGAACTGGCACTTAGATGTGTTCAGTCTCATGCCCTTGGACCCTGCCCATCTGTCCAGCCTGTCAAGGTCCCTCTGCAGAGCTCTCCCACTCTCTAACAGATCAACTCCTGCCCCCTGCTTGGTGTCATCTGCAAATTTACTGATGATGGACTCAATCCCCTCATCCAGATCACTAATAAAGATATTGAACAGGACGGGGCCCAGCACTGATCCCTGGGGGATACCACTAGTGGCCAAATTATTACAGAATACATTCCAGTCATAACTTGATGGTGGTGGAAGCTAATCAGGTATTTTGGAGTCTGCTCACCTTCATTTTTTCTACTACCAATTAATGCTGCTGCTACTACTACTAACAACAACAGCAATAACAATACTTTTTTAAAGCCTTCTCAAAGTGCTGGTTTGGGTGAAGAGCTGAATATTAGGAATGGCTGCTCTTCTCTGACCACAGGTTTGCAGCTGGACACTCAGCTTGTTTTCAGATACAGTTAAAGACTTTAAGTGATGGTGGAAGAGATGAGAAGCAATCTTTCCCACCTGGTATAATTAGACAAATAAGCAATAAGTCTACAACATTTGATATGAAATTTGTTGCCTGACTCTGTTGAGCTGCTTAAACTGGAAGGAGTGTAAAAGCTGAATTACCACTTGCATTTTAACTGGATGTATGAAGTAAGGACTTTTTAATCTAGTTTTGTGGGAGAAACAGATGAGAAGATGTTAAGCAAATGGCTGGAGGTACAAAGCTATCCAGGTTGTAGAGATGGGGTAGAGGAGCGTTTGATTTTGCAGTCAGCAGCACAGAGCTGCTAGGTGAAGTTAAAAAGTTAGAGGGCTCCAGTGAGAAAATGTGACAAGATAGGGGAAACACTCTGGCTGATATACAAACAGCAAATTGCGAAAGTTTAGTCAAAATAGCCTGTGAAGCAGACAGGATAAAAAAGAGAGCAATCATTGACAGCCAGGGAAGGAAATGTTCATTGAAGTGGCAGAACAATCGGGTAAAACAGCACCAGAAATGTCTCCTTTAACTTAGCAGTTACTGTTGAAGTGCACTGGAGGAAAACCAGGGAGCAAGCTGTCAAGAGAGAAGACAAGGTCCCATGAAAAGACAGCCTGCCTGAGCCCTACGCTGACAGCTTGAGGAGATGTGATCAGTTTTGTTGTCATAGAGGCACCAGCCAGTTTACTGAAAGTCAGAAAAGTAGTGGGAGGAAGGGCATTTCCCCCGAGATTAGAGTTGTACAGCACTTGTAAGCAAAGAAGACAAAATAATGGAAGGAACACTAGGACATGGAAAGAAAAGGAAATGAAGGGGCTGTTTAAGAAGTGTGCAAAATGGATTGGCTGCCCCTGGGGTGTCGCAAGGACCAAGCTTTTAGCACAACTGCCATCCTTGTAGAAATCTGTATCTCCTCAAAGCTGACAGCCTAGCAAATCACAAACTGCCAGGAAATGAGTGCTTTACTGGGGGTCAAGATTAACTAGCAATATTCTAGCATATGGATGCTGTGATGACCAGACCATCAGAGGGATCTATTCTACTTCCTACCACCCCCAACTCCCTTAAGATAATGGAGCCTCCATCTGCTCTTCGCAATAGCGAAAAGCAAAACCCTGTGGTTTTCCTTGGAAGGAGGAGAAATTCTGCACAGAAAAGCAAATTTTCTCTGCTTCCTTTTCATGGTGATGCTGGTGGGTAGGACCAGTCTCTGACGAATTCAGAGCTACCAAGGTTAGTTTCAGTTAAGCATGCTTCAAAAAAGAGCCACTGTTACCGTCTCATATCAAGGATATATCTTAAAGTAAACACTTAATTCTGTGATAACCTCCAAATCTTTGTCTTACAGCTGTGCCTTTCATCAGCTGCTCTGAGGAATGCTCCGTTTCCTCTTCTGCTTGTGGCACAGGATTTCTTTCTTTCAACATCTTGTGCACATCCAAACTTGCCAGTAAGTAACATGGGCATTAACACAGGACCTTTACTCTTTGAAAGGAGACATGGAGAAACCTGAAGCATTACTTTTAAGCTTCATTTGCTCATTTGCCTCACTGTGGCTAAGAATAATGGTGCTAAGAGGACACAAAGTTTAAACTGCAGTGGTTTAAGAATCCTTTGATAGTTCAACAGAGGGAGGCAGTGGCAGAGATGACAGTCTTCTGTTTCACTGTTTTCCTTTTCAGAAAGGAACAGTGACTGGCACTCCTGGTAACTGCTGAGGGGTCACTTCCACAGCATTCCCCTCTGCAATTTAAGGGTACTCTTCCACAGCCCACAGCTCCTTGGTCTGCGGGTCTCGTTCCTTCTCCCTTGCCTGCCTGCTGCTTGCTCTTTGACAGCAGCACAGGCTGTGACTACATAAGGTAGGAGTGAAAAATGGCAATGCCTCCTGTAGCTTTTCAAAAGCTCAGAATGATTTGTCACTTGTGCAAATAAAAGTCTGACAGAAACATATGGCTCAGCATGAGCAATAGCCCCCTACGCTCACTCGCACGGAAGCTGGCAGCATTGCTCCGTGTACAGAAGAAAGGAGAAATACATTTCTTTAAACTAGGGAATTAAAATGTTCTCAAAAGTGATCTGTGCAAAATAGCTGCAATCCCAACCATTTGTGTATGACATTTCTCTGCAATTCTGTCTCTCCTAGTCTCCCCCAGTCTAACCAAGCAGTCATCTACTCAAGTTCTCCAGTATGTTCTATCTTGCGTTCGAGCTGATCTCCTTGCCCTGCCATACTGTTGTGCTTCCTCAACACTTTTGACTGCCCACTGTTCAGAGGCAGGGCATGTCTGCTCTCATCCTCTGAGTTTTGCCCAGACATCAAACATTTTCTGAGCCTTGCTGGGTCAGTTATGGTCTTTTTTATTTATGTATAAACAGCAGTGGTCTACAGTGGGGCTAAGAGACAGAACTGCTGAGATTCAAGCAAGAGGTGAACAGCAGCTTTATCTTGGTATGGTGGGTTGAAAATTCCACCCCCCAACATTCAATTTGCCAGACCAGCTCAGTTGGAAGCGAATGAAAGCTGTATTTACAAGCAAAACTACAATCTACAATGAAATGCACAATATTTACAGTATTTACAGATATTTACAATAAATAAAGAGCACAAGAACCTCCCTGGCCAAGGATCAGGGGAAGCTAACAGCTTCTCCCTCCCTGCCTCCCCCTTGCCACAATGTACAAAAGAGACAAGAGACAGAAGCAGAGAAGTTAATACCAGTCACAACAAAGCAGTGCAGCCACAGTCAAGCAGAAGCAAATTATTATCTCCCAGCCCTAGGAAGTGAGAGAGAAATTGTTTACATTTCTAGCTGGGAGCTAGATAATGGATAGTTTAGAACTATCATTATTTTGCTTTTTATACCTAATACTGATTTATTTACATTTTACTACTTTCTGTTCAAGATCTGTGAAAACTTTTAAAAGGCATTGCCTAAAACTCCCATACCTGGCAAGTCTTATAACAGGATTTTTCACAGAGACTCCTCCAAGGTTCTGATGCTGCTGGAGCAAGTGGCCTTGGGCAACCCCAGCCCACAGGGAAAAGACACAAGGATCCAGGAAATATCCAGCACCAAAATTCCCTTCTACATGGCTTGTCTCCTCCCCTTGTTTTATCTCAGGTGTTAACATGGTAGTTTACTTTTAGGCTAGTCTTCCCAAAGGGTAGAAAACACCTGAGTATTCTCTGAACTAAGATCTATAGGGCAAGAAAAAAAGTGTAAGCTGGGGGCCATGGGGAAAGTTCTGGATGTGGAGGCTAGAAGGACATCATCTGTGGCAGCAACTCTAATTGGTCTTCTAGAGCAGTAGAGGGACTGCCTATTTACACCATTGCCTTTTTAAATCTCTAAGAAGTTGGGGAGGGAGGCTCTGAAAATACATGCTTTGTTCTGTTTTTCAGAGTGGTACCTCTCTGCCAATGGCCTGTCTATACACTGTTGATGTAGATTTATGCAGTCATGAGTGTGCTGACTTCAGCTGTGAGCTAAGGTCAACACATGAAGCATGTCTGCTTGATGATGGTCTGCTCTTTCTCCTTGCCCTCCCTGCTGTTGGATTCATTGCTGTCCTCTGTGCTGGGAAAATGCATATAAACCCTGCCTGCCAGTAACAGCAGCATGGCTTACTTGCACACCAGGTGTTAAAACAGCTGTGAGCCCCTTCCTGCTCATCCCCTGCATCCAGGCTGCTCTTGGACCTGGATTAGGAAGCAACTGCATGAGTCAGGCTTTGCAAAGTATTTTATGTAAAAATGACAGAGAGAGGACATTGCAGGGAGGGGGAAATTAGGTTCCCCTTTCATTATTCTAATGAATGGGCAGGAATTCTGCACAATCTCATTCCCATGGCACACTAAAGCTGGCCCAAAAACCACAGCAGCAAGGAGCTTGATGGCAGCTGATTTCTACTGCTCTGCCTGTGCTGAGCTCTGCCTGAGCTGCCAGGCTGCTCCTGGAAACCAACCTCGCTGACAGTGCTTGCAAATCTCTGTGTTTCGGGGTCTGCGACGTCAAAGTAGCTTTAGATTGCCTGTAAGCTGGCAGCAGACCTACAGCTGGATGGACCACAGGCATCATGGGTCTGTAGGCAATGACACTGAAGAAACAACGTGCTGCAGGCAGCACTATGCTTAGCTCTGCCTGTCAGCTTCAATTTTAGGTCTTTAATTTCCTGTGGTTGCAGATGATGCTGAAGGGCTGTGCTATCACATAAAGACTCTGCCTTACACTATGTGGGGGGTTTTTTTGAGATGTAAAACTTTTTATATCCATCCATAAGATCTTGACCGCCTGCTGCTTCCTGACTCAAGCCTTTAGAAACTTTCCTAGGGTAAAAATACTGATTTTTATTAAGGTTTTAAAAATATATTCAAGTGGCCAAAAAAAAATATGACTTGCTGCCTTCTAACCTAACAAATGTTGGGAGCCAATTGTTTTAGCTCTAAAGTTCACTACTACAGAAATAGGAATTGTGTTGAGCCTGTCATGTTTGTGTACTGTGCTATTTCAATGAGGTGTGTTTGCACTTGTTCTCTTTTTCCTTACTGTCTGCTAATCAATACACTGGGTTATGTAAAATGGAGAAAGTGGAATCTTACCTCTGTGGTGAAATGAAAGCCAGTGGCCAAAACACTGGATGGCCCTTTTGGACCATTTTAAAGTCTCACCACCACCACTACGAAAATAGGTAAAATGGATTTGTGATGATCTCCTGTTGCTCCCTTGATTTTTTTTTCATTGATAACCAAGAGCTCTGCCTTCACATTTAAAAAAAAAATAACATAAAATAAATAAATAGAGATGCTTTGACACTGAGTGAACCATGCTGGAGATCACAGTATCACAGTATCACAAAGGTTGGAAGAGACTGCGAAGATCATTGAGTCCAACCTGTAACCACAGACCCCATGACTAGACCATGGCACCAAGTGCCACATCCAATCCCCTCTTGAACACCTCCAGGGATGGTGACTCCACCACCTCCCTGGGCAGCACATCCCAATGGCAAATGACTCTCTCGGTGAAGAACTTTCTCCTCACCTTGAGCCTAAATTTCCCCTGGCACAGCTTGAGACTGTGTCCTCTTGTTCTGGTGCTGGTTGCTAGAGAGAGGAGGCCAACCCCTTTCTGGCTACAACCACCTTTCAGGCAGTTGTAGAGAGCAATGAGGTCTCCCCTGAGCCTCCTCTTCTCCAGGCTAAGCAACCCCAGCTCCCTCAGCCTCTCCTCACAGGGCTGTGCTCAAGGCCTCTCCCCAGCCTTGTTGCCCTTCTCTGGACACGTTCAAGTATCTCGATGTCCTTCTTAAACTGAGGGGCCCAGAACTGACACAGGACTCAAGGTGTGGCCTAACCAATAGCAGAGTACAGGGGCACAATGACCTCCCTGCTCCTGCTGGCCACACTATTCCTAATGCAGGCCAGGATGCTGTTGGCCACACTGCTGGCTCACCAGTGATGATTCATGAGCTTTTACTTCAGTATGACTCTCATGACCTATACTTCTCATTAGAATTACCATAGCTACATCATGATAGATATTATCACTTTGTCTTGTGTAAGATCTTAGAAACATAAGGATATCCCTGTGTAATGAAAATGCATTATGTTCAGTGATGATAAAGCCAATAACAATACCTTTAACTAATTCTTTTATATACTTGGTAGGGTTTGCTGAGAGGTACAGCCTTTATTTGACTGGCTGGGCAGAAGAAGATGAAAGTAAAAAATTGTCTTCTGAAAACACAGGACCCCAAGGGAAACTTTAAAGCAAAGAGGACTTTCAGGGTTCTACACATTGGCCACAACAACCCCATGTAGTGCTACAGCCTGGGGTCAGAGTGGCTGGAGAGCAGCCAGGCAGAAAGAGACCTGGGGGTGCTGGTTGACAGCAGCTGAACATGAGCCAGCAGTGTGCCCAGGTGGCCAAGAAGGCAAGTGGCATCCTGGACTGCGTCAGAAATAGTGTGGCCAGCAGGAGCAGGGAGGTCATTCTGCCCCTGTGCTCAGCACTGGTTAGGCCACACCTTGAGTCCTGTGTCCAGTTCTGGGCTCCGCAGTTTAGGAAAGATGTTGAGTTGCTGGAAGGTGTCCAGAGAAGGGCAACAAAGCTGGGGAGGGGTCTGGAGCACAGCCCTGTGAGGAGAGGCTGAGGGAGCTGGGGTTGCTTAGTCTGGAGAAGAGGAGGCTCAGGAGAGACCTTCTTGCTGTCTACAACTCCCTGAAGGGAGGTTGTAGCCAGGAGGGAGTTGGTCTCTTCTCCCAGGCAACCAGCACCAGAACAAGAGGACACAGTCTCAAGCTGTGCCAAGAGAGGTTTAGGCTGGATGTTAGGAGGAAGTTCTTCCCAGAGAGATTGGCCATTGAATGTGCTGCCCAGGGAGGTGGTGGAGTCACCATCATTGGAGGTGTTTAGGAAGAGACTGGATGGGGTGCTTGGTGCCATGGTTTAGTTGATTAGATGGTGTTGGGTGATAGGTTGGACTCAATGACCTCGCAGGTGTTTTCCAACCTGGTCTGGTCTATTCTATTCTATTCTATTCTATTCTATTCTATTCTATTCTATTCTATTCTATTCTATGTCAATAAAAATGTGAATCATTGCCAATGGGTGTAGAGCTTTGTGGCTACTTTTTACTTCAGCTTGCACAGTTGCCTTTCCACGGCTCTAGGTGACTAGGTACAACCTTTCTAAACACTACATTTTCCTCTGTAGGTAAGGCTTCATATCAAAGCATTGCTGATCTAGTGTTTAACAAGCAAAAATCTCTAGCTGCATTCCTCACTCACGGCAGTAGTAACATGTGTATTAATATATATTTCTATACTAGTTTTATACAGGCTGGAATTAAGATTGTGCAGAATCAGGAGCAGAGGAATAGAAACTCCACAGACACTGAGCAGTGGATGCCTGCCCAATGCTTTCAACTAACTATGATAAAAAATGCCAAAGTAGGCATGTACATTTGATGCTGCAGGACTGAAAGTAGCTTTTCAAACCCCTTTCCTTACAAAATGCTGAAACCCCTGCAGGCTGCAGATGGTTTAATAACTGACCCTGTCTTCCTGTTGCATTGAATCATGATATGCTGCACTCTGTATCCTGCAGAGCATTCTTCTCTTCATTGCTGAACACCTTGATCTGCAGGTAAAAGAAGCCTGGTGAAAAGCAGAAAAGAGAGAAATAGTTTTTCAGTGAAACCATCTGAATGAGTTTCTTTCCCCCTGGCATTTCACAGATTGTGATTTTTAGAGCCCTGAATCCCTTGCTTTTTACTCAGTTCCCTCTTGATGCAGTGGGAAGAGACTCAGCTGGTGCAAATGGGGATGTTATCACATGTATTTTCAGTGTGATTTAAAAAAACATGCTATGAATAAAATCCCTATTAGCACTGGTGGGAGGCACCCACGTACCCGCCAGGGCATATAGATCTGTGCTTGATAGAAGCTGACAAGTCTGGGAGCTGGGTGTTGACTGAGGCCAACGACTGTAAGTCTGGAAGCCCAGGTGTGTTTGAGCCTGCCCACGCTGGGACTGGGTGACACCTGCAGGAGGGTCACACTCTTTGGGAGTGATTATGCCCTACCGAGTTACACAATGGTCTGCATTGATAACAGCTGCGTGTGGCCCTCCACATGCTGAGCAAAGCTCCTCTCTTAAAGGAAGAAAAAAATCCACTTCAGGAGTACCGGAGAGAATTCTGCAGCAAGTCTAAGGTGCCAAGTCCCCAAGCCTGTGAAACCCGCTGCTTTGCTACAGGATTTAATCAACTTGCTGTTTATCCAGAAAGAGGCAAAAATCTAGTGCTCCTAAAAATTAACCTTATTTTTGACTAAGACTCAGGGTCAAGTCTCATCTAGCTCATACTTCTGGAAATGACTCAGCCAGAGTTTGCGTGTACGCTCCCCCGTCCACACGGTACTAATCACACTCCTGCCATCTTAGGGCGCTGGAGTTTCTCTGCATTTCCAAGCATAACATTTTTCTTCTTCATATTCTCCAAGTCCACGCACTATGGACTAACCTCCACAGCTGCATCTAGCAATCAGCCTTCTATGGCATTTCCTGAGTACTACACATCTGGGAAAGGCTGTAACGTAAGACTCTGCAGACCCACACTCCATGTAAAACCAACCTTTGTCGGCTCTTGTTAGTAGAAAAGCTTTCAAATGTGACCACTCAGGACTAACAAAGCAGAAGGCAAGTGAAACTGCATCTCATGTCTGCTGTTTAAAATCACTAATCTTCAAGCCATCCTGAATTTTTGCTCGAGAGACTTTCAAGTTTGGGAGCAAAACACCCCCAAATTACTTCCACACCAGCAAATCCGTGGCATTTATGTGTGCTATACCTTTGCTTAGTCCCTAGGAATGCCTTGTGCCAATGTGATCAGATTAAAAGTCAAAAAGGATGTGGGCTATAAGGAGCTTCTGCCCTCTTCCCCTTCTTAACGTGCTACAGGCTGATGCCACCTGCATCAGGTGACAGATGTCAGGGCAGATGGTGTGTCACCTTATGTAATCTGGCAGGGACCAGACAATAGTAGAGCACTCTGTCTGGGTGAGGTTATACAACAGAGTATCTGTTAGAGTCTGATAGCATTGAACCAGCATCTGGACTGGTGTGTGTCCCTCTACATGCAACACAAATTACAAGAGTTCAGAGAAATCAGGACCTCTATTTCATGTCAAAATAGATCAAAATATTTTACTTCAGATCACCAATGTAAGTAATCACAAGCAGATAAAGAACAAAACAATGCATGAAGAATGACAGTAAAAGGTGGTGACAGTAAAAGGTGGTGGCAGTACAAGTACCCTGGGCTGGGTAATAAGGCTGCCTCCTTGAAGCAGGCTGTTGCAGAAGTTGATGCTTTAGACTAGGTCTCTGTAGCTAAGAACCTAATTTCTCAGCAGGTTCCCCCTGTGTACTATCATTAACTAAAATATTCCTAATCCACCTTGGTCATTAGGCTACATTAACATGTGCTACATTAATTGTGGAGAGGTGTGCTCATTTCACACTAATGAACACCTTCACCTTTTCCTGGTCCTGTTACTTCCTATCAGTCTGGCAAAGGCTCATTTCTCAGGCTCACAGGATGTTTGGGGTTGAAAGGGATGTCTGGAGACCTTCGAGTCCAGCCCCTCTGCCGGAGCAGGGCCACAGAATCCAGCATAGGTTGCACAGGAATGCATCCAGATGGGTCTTGAAAGTCTTCAGACAAGAAGACTCCATCACCTCTCTGAGGAGCCTGTTCCAGCACTCTGTGAGCCATACAGTAAAGAAGTTTTTCCTCATGTAGAGGTGAAACTTCCTGTCCCTTGTCCTATCACAGGGTGCAACTGAGAAGAGCCTGTCCCTTCCTTCCTAACACTCAGCCCTCAGATATTTAGATACATTAGATCCCCTCTCAATCTTCTCCTCTCTAGATTAAAAAGGCACAGGTCTCTCAGCCTTTCTTCATTTGTTCATCTACACTTTGTTTTTATCATACTTTATGAAACTGCTGCCTCTATATTCTATACTTCTAATGATCTCTGGTACCATGTCATACACCAAGGATGAGGTGGGTGAGACTCTGGAACACGCTGCCCAGGGAGATTGTGGCTGCCTCCTCCCTGGGGGTGTTCAAGGCCACATTGGATGAGCCTTGAGCAGCTGAGTCTAGTTGAGGTGTCCCTGGCCATAGCAGGGAGGTTGGAGTAGATCCTATATGTTTAGAATTAACCAGGTTGGAAAAGACCTTTGAGATCGAGTCCAACCTATCACCCAACACCATCTAATCAGCTAAACCATGGCACCAAGTGCTTCATTCAGTCTCTTCCTAAACACCTTCAGTCATGGTGACTCCACCACCTCCCTGGACAGCACATTCCAATGGCCAATCTCTCTGGGAAGACCTTCTTCCTAATATCCAGCCTAAACCTCCCCTTGTGCACCTTGAGACTGTGTCCTCTTGTTCTGGTGCTAGTTGCCTGGGAGAAGAGACCAACCCCCACCTGGCTACAACCTCCCTTCAGGAAGTTGTAGACAGGCAGAAGGCCTCCCTTCTCTAGGCTAAGCAACCCCAGCTCCCTCAGCCTCTCCTCACAGGGCTGTGCTCCAGACCCCTCCCCAGATTTGTTGCCCTTCTCTGGACACCTTCCAGCAGCTCAACATCTTTTTTAAGCTGAGGGGCCCAGAACTGGACACAGGACTCAAGGTGCGGCCTAACCAGTGCTGAGTACAGGGGCAGAATGACCTCCCTGCTCCTGCTGGCCACACTGCTCCTGATGCAGGCCAGGATGCCATTGGCCTTCTTGGCCACCTGGGTACACTGCAGGCTCATGTTCAGCCTACCATCAACCAGTACCCCCAGGTCCCTTTCTGCCTGGCTGCTCTCCAGCCACTCTGACCGCAGCCTGTAGCACTGCCTGGGGTTGTTGTGGCCAGTGTGTAGAACCCGGCACTTGGATGTAATACAATACAATACAATACAATACAATACAATACAATACAATACAACCCACCTAAACAACTAAACAACTAAACTGTGGCACCAAGCACCCCATCAAGCCTCTTCTTGAACACCTCCAATGAAGGTGACTCCACCACCTCCACGGGCAGCCCATTCCAATGGGCAATCACTCTCTCTGTGTAGAACTTCCTAACATCCAGTCTAAACCTCCCCTGGCGCAGCCTGAGACTGTATCCTCTTGTTCTGGTGCTGGCTGCCTGGGAGAAGAGACCAACCTCTGTCTGGCTACAACCTCCCTTCAGGGAGTTGTAGAGAGCAATAAGGTCACCCCTCAGTCTCCTCTTCTCCAGGCTAAGCAACCCCAGCTCCCTCAGCCTCTCCTCATAGGGCTTGTGTTCCAAACCCCTCACCAACTTTGTTGCCCTTCTCTGGACACATTCCAGCAAGTCAACATCCTTCCTAAACTGAGGGGCCCAGAACTGGACACAGGACTCAAGGTGTGGCCTAACCAGTGCAGTGTAAAAGGGCAGAATGACCTCCCTGCTCCTGCTGGCCACACTGTTCCTGATGCAGGCCAGGATGCCATTGGCCTTCTTGGCTGCCTGGGCACACTGCAGGCTCATGTTCAGCCTACCATCAACCAGTACCCCCAGGTCCCTTTCTGCCTGGCTGCTCTCCAGCCACTCTGCCCCCAGCCTGTAGCACTGCATGGGGTTGCTGTGGCCAATGTGCAGAACCCGGCACTTAGATGTGTTCAATCTCATGCCCTTGGACTCTGCCCATCTGTCCAGCCTGGCAAGGTCCCTCTGCAGAGCTCTCCCACCCTCTAACAGATCAACTCCTGCCCCCAGCTTGGTGTCATCTGCAAATTTTCTGATGATGGACTCAATTGCCTTGTCCAGATCATCAATACAGATATTGAACAGGATGGGGCCCAGCACTGATCCCTGGGGCACACCACTATTGCCTGGCTGCCAGCTGGATGTGGCACCATTCACCACCACTCTCTGGGCTCAGCCCTATGATTTTGCAATTCTCTGAGCACTGAAGGAATTAAGATTATAGTCACCAGAGCATATTTTAGTCTTGTGCTAAGGGTTTGGCAATCAGTCTTTGTAAGGAATGTCACAGAAGTCGCTGTGGGCAACCTGTGTCAAAAGCCTGCTGAAGAAAACCAGAGTGCTGAGCAGAGCCTTTTGTGAACAGAGCCTTGTGGCCAAGCGAGGACACGGAACCAGCCTCTCCACCACTTGCCTTTCTCCGCTTGTTGTCTCATTCTGTCTGCTTGTATGTTCAGACAATGTCCAGCGCACACCGCCTGCGGCTTCAGCAGGCTTTTCTCTCACGTCGTGCTTAGGACCCTGCTCAAGCGCCGCCCTCCCCCTCCAGCAGCCTCCCTCCCTGTTCCGCTTGCCACCGGCAGAGGCCATTTTTTTCTCCTTTCCCCCTCCCCAGCCCTGCTCGCCCCACAACCTTTCCCGCCGAAGCCGCGGGAAGGGAGGCCGCACAACGGCCGAGCCGCGGGCAGCTCCGCACGCCAGCGGGCGCCGAACCCTCGCCGCTGTTATCTGGGGTGCGACCCCCGTCCGCCGGAGAACCGCGGGGCCGTGGCGGCCGCTTGGCGAGCAGCGCTCCGCGGGCGTGGCTGAGGCTGCCACCTTGCGGCTGTTCGCAGGGAGCGGCCGCTGCTGCACAGCCGCCGCTGCACAGCCTGCATCGCCGCCCGAGGCCATGCCGCGCTCAGCTCCTGTCGCCGCCGAGCCGCAGCGCGCTGCTGCTGCTTGCTGGCCGGCCGTTTACCTTGTCCCCTCGAAAGGGAATGATGCTCCTGTGGAACAAACTAAGATACTCAGGCTTTTGCCAAGATGCTTCCAGAATGAAAATGACAATCTCAGAATATCAAAAATAAAATGAGGAGAAAGGGAAAGTTCATCTCTCTTGGGTTCCCTGTCAGCATCTGGAGCTGAAGAGGAAGAGCTGGAAGAGGGAACTAATTTCTCAGCATGCTCTTTTGTCTGCTTCTCTCTGTGTCAGTTCCTCTGTTGCAATGGAATTGAGGTAGAATGTGTCTTTACAAAGAAGATGATAGTATAGGAAATTGGTGGTGAGACACTGGAACAGGTTGCCCAGGGAGGTGGCGGAAGCCTCATCCCTGGAGGTTTTTAAGGCCAGGCTGGATGTGGCTCTGAGCAACCTGATGCAGTGTCCCTGCCCGTGGCAAGGTGGGGCGGAACTGGATGAGCCTTAAGGTCCCTTCCAACCCTAACAATTCTATGATTCTAAGAGAAGACCAGGCTAGGACTACTTGGGTTATCTCGGCAATTTGACCTTACCTTTGTTGCCTGTGGCTTACAAAGAGTCTTTGCACCCTTTATCACTGAAGCCTCTTCATGGATCTTTCCCTAAATTAATAATGTGTCCTTTGAGACAGCAAGCCCCAGGAGTAACTAGATACCACCTGAACTTTTGAACTTTTAACATAGTGTGCAGGCTTAATAGGCTAATGAATAAGAACTTCTCCACCCCAGGAAGTGTAAAGCCTTATTTTAATGATCGTGTGATGTATGATGCAGAGGGGTGTACATGCAAGGAGGGGAACATGTAGTAGGCAGACTGGGAAATCTGTACATTTCAAGTACCTCAGCTAGTGGGCAAAGGAAGAGCATTACCTGGGAATTTAGGATAAAAGCAGGCTGCATCTCCAGCAATTTGAGAGACCCCACAGGGATATGCCCTGTGGAATTGTTCAAGTCAAGTCTTACAAGACTCCTCTGTCTCCTTTGTGACATTAACCTCTAGTGACAAAAGTTTTCCTTACAGTTACTTGATGCCTTTTAACATTTTCTGTGTACACATTTGTGAGTGATGGTACTACTTTTTCTTATATTACATGCAAGTAATCCTCCGAGCACTGACAGCCTCTAGAAACTTCCATTGATCCTGGAACATCTTTATAGAGATATGAAGAGATATATCTCTGGTCTGTCTTGGCTTTGAAAAGCTGATGCCTTGCTCTTTTTGCCTGTAGGCATCTGTCTGTCTCTTCTTTTGCAACAAGGCAGACCCTCATAGCTCTTAAGGAAACTATGTGCACACATTCTGGTATCCTTCATAGCTTTTCCTGCACTTAAGGGCAATTACCATTCAACATTTCTGCGTTGACGGCATCACAGCAGGGGTGATCTTGCAGGGAAGGTGTTCCATTTTGTTTGCGATCTCGGCTATACTTTGTGTATCTTTCACAGGTGAAACATGGCATAGCTGGGACCCCTGTATTGTATCTCACAGCCTGAACTTTTGTATGGCATTACCTTTATATCAACAGGGAAATAATGAACAGGTGAAGCAGAGCTTGGGCAAGGCCTCAGAAACCAGGTTTGATATAATAATCCTGTTGGCCTCACCTGTAAGTCACAGAAAGGTGACAGACCTGTTGAATGCCTATGTCACTTTATCTTTCAAAAGACCCTGTGAGACACTAGGACACCGAAAAGTGCGATGAGCAGTGTAACCATCTTGCCATTTTGTGGGACAGCTTGGCATGAGGGTCTGGTGATTGACTTGCCAGTACATGGAAGTTTTTAGCAGATAGACTAAAACTTTTTCTCCTCCCACTTCCACCCTGGTTCTATCTGCCTTGATTTGAGAAATTTTTATTGGCGTTATGGGAGGGAAGAGCTGCTGCTGGGAGCATGCACTCTCAGACATTGAGCAGATTTGAAACCAACCTTCGCTGCTACTGTTCATTACGTAGTTTCTCTCTCCAAGGTTTTGTTAACGCCCAACTGTTAAAAGCATGTGTGAAAGAGAAATGGAAGAAGCCCAGCAGTAGCACTACCTGTAAATTCTCTGGGGAAATATTCCTGTTGTACACTTGGATGCTTCATCTTGGAGCTATTGTTTCTGCCACATGCCAACATGAATTTATTAATTTTTAGCAGTTGCTTCACTTAAAATATTGCTCATTCCTCCTGTTTCTGGCTGAGGCCTTTGCTCGTTCTGCTTTGCAAGGTATGCACATGTGTAGAAAAAAAACTCGTGTTTTTTCATTCACTGACAGGAAACATGAGTTGCTCAAATGTTTACTGATTTAGTCCTACATTCTTTTGGCAACTCCTAGGAAAACAGAGGCTGTAAAACCCTAGCAGACATAAATATGGGTTCCCCTTGCTAAGCCTTAAGTATATAAAACTTAAGAGTAAAATTAAGATAATTAAAATTGGCTTCCCAGTTTGAAATGAGCACCTGCTCTGTGATGTCAGCATATGTTTATCTGGCAGTTATGCAAGGGAAGGAAAATCCTGGAAAGCAGCCGCTCTGAATTGTTTGATGCCTTCTGAAACGGTTTTGTCACCAATAGAGATCAGGCTTTAATCAATAAATCTGTCCCTGTTTTGACTGTAAGATGAAAAAAGTTTGCAGTGCCAAAGCTGAAAGGCACATTTTTTCCACTATGTGTCACTGGTGACAGCAAATTACTTTTGAAGAGGTGCAATAAATTTCATAAATTACTTCCCATTGGAAGTGTTGGTGACTCTGGGGCACCAAACTGAGAATGTGCTGATGTCCCTTTTTCAGAACTGCTTAATAAGCATCGGTGTGGCAGCAAGAAGAGGGGGAATACAGTTGTTGAATACTTTTGTTTCAGTCTGTGGAGGAAAGTGAGCCTGTACTGTGTCCACTTATGTGCCCCTCAACTTAAGATGGACATTGAGATGCTTGAACGTGTCCAGAGAAGGGCAACGAGACTGGGGAGAGGCCTTGAGCACAGCCCTGTGAGGAGAGGCTGAGGGAGCTGGGGGTGTTTAGCCTGGAGAAGAGGAGGCTCAGGGGAGACCTTCTTGCTCTCTACAACTACCTGAAAGGAGGTTGTAGCCAGGTGGGGGTTGGTCCCTTCTCCCTGGTAACCAGCACCACAACAAGCTCAAGCTATGCCAGGGGAAATTTAGGCTCAAGGTGAGGGGAAAGTTCTTCATAGAGAGAGTTGTTAGCCATTGGAATGTGCTGCCCAGGGAGGTGGTGGAGCCACCAGTCCTGGAGGTGTTCAAAAAGGGATTGGACATGGCACTTGAAGCCATGGTTTAGTTAGTCATGAGGTGTTGGGTGACAGGTTGGACTTGATGATCTCTGAGGTCTTTTCCAACCTCATTGATTCTATGATTCTAAAAGAACTTGACAGCAACTCTCTAATAAGAAGAAAAGTCAGGCTGCTGAAGTTACATTTGATTTCTGGAATTTTGACTGCTCATCAACATGTGTTTCTGACTTGACTGTGTACAGTTTTCAGAGTACAAATGTTAAGATATATTGACCATTCAGTTGCCAATGAAGCCAACAAGAAGCCAACTATTTTTTATTTCTGATGCTGGCTTCTGAATTTGTTTTATTTCCCAGTTGTGGGAATGTTTGAGGGGTTAGAATAGTGGATTACATTCAGATCCATGGCAGAAGGAACTGTTAGGAAAACATGCTCAATACAATACACCAGGTTGGAAGAGACCTTCAAGATCATCGTGTCCAACCCATCAACCAATCCAACCCACCTAAACAACTAAACCATGGCACCAAGCACCCCATCAAGTCTCCTCCTGAACACCTCCAATGAAGGTGACTCCACCACCTCCACAGGTAGCCCATTCCAATGGGCAATCACTCTCTCTGTATAGAACTTCTTCCTAACCTCCAGCCTAAATTTCCCCTGTCACAGCCTGAGACTGTGTCCTCTTGTTCTGGTGCTGGGTGCCTGGGAGAAGAGACCAACCTCTGCCTGGCTACAACCTCCCTTCAGGTAGTTGTAGAGAGCAATAAGGTCACCCCTCAGTCTCCTCTTCTCCAGGCTAAGCAATCCCAGCTCCCTCAGCCTCTCCTCATAGGGCTTGTGTTCCAAACCCCTCACCAACTTCGTTGCCCTTCTCTGGACACCTTCAGCAAGTCAACCTCCTTCCTAAACTGAGGGGCCCAGAACTGGACACAGGACTCCAGGTGTGGCCTAACCAGTGCAGTGTACAGGGGCAGAATGACCTCCCTGCTCCTGTTGGCCACACTGTTCCTGATGCAGGCCAGGATGCCATTGGCCCTCTTGGCTGCCTGGGCACACTGCAGGCTCATGTTCAGACTCTGTGACCTACATGCTAAAGCAGCTGTGAAGTGGGACAGACTTCACAGGAGATCGGAAGCAAGACCAAACTGAATCCAGGCAATCTGTATGTGCAGAATGTAGCTGGTGACTGTGCGGTTGTAGATGGTCATTTGCCTTTGCAATACACTTTGTCTGGTGTCAGGAATGGTCCCTTTAATGATAGGAGAATTCCACAGACAGTGATATAAGAAAATATAAGAAACAATAAGTCCAGAATCATAATTTCACAGGAAATTTGTACTCGGGCCATTGAAATTTTATATCCCATAAATGGGAAGAGGAAAACAATCAGGATTTTCTTCTTGGAGTAGAACACTCATCAGAAAATATTGTGCTTACTTCAATATTATTGCTATTTTTCATATTGCCTAGCAGAAACCAAGTGTACAGTTTCAAGGTTGGCTTAAACCAGACTAGCTAAACAGATGGGGCTGGTCCTCCCTCCCACATTGCCCATTCCTTTAACGACTGATTTAATAGTTGATAATGGTGAAGTACAATAATACAATACAATACAATACAATACAATACAATAATACAATAAATCCAGGTTGGAAGAGACCTTCAAGATCATCGTGTCCCACCTATCAACCAATCCAACCCACCTAAACAACTAGATCATGGCACCCAGTACCCCATCAAGTCTCCTCCTGAATACCTCCAATGTTGGTGACTCCACCACCTCCCTGGGCAGACCATTCCAATGGGCAGTCACTCTGTCTATATAGAACTTCCTCCTAACATCCAGTCTAAACCTGCCCTGGCACAGCCTGAGACTGTGTCCTCTTGTTCTGGTGTTGCCTGCCTGGGAAAAGAGACCAACCTCTGCCTGTCTACAATCTCCCTTCAGGGAGTTGTACAGAGCAATAAGGTCACCCCTGAGTCTCCTCTTCTCCAGGCTAAGCAACCCCAGCTCCCTCAGCCTCTCCTCATAGGGCTTGTGTTCCAAACCCCTCACCAACTTTGTTGCCCTTCTCTGGACACATTCCAGCAAGTCAACATCCTTCCTAAACTGAGGGGCCCAGAACTGGACACAGGACTCCAGGTGTGGCCTAACCAGTGCTGAGTAGAGGGCAGAATGACCTCCCTGCTCCTGCTGGCCACACTCTTCCTGATGCAGGCCAGGATGCCATTGGCCCTCTTGGCTGCCTGGGCACACTGCAGGCTCATGTTCAGCCTACCATCAACCAGCACCCCCAGGTCCCTCTCTGCCTGGCTGCTCTCCAGCCACTCTGACCCCAGCCTGTAGCACTGCCTGGGGTTTCTGTGGCCAATGTGCAGAACCCGGCACTAAGGGTAGCAAGTACTATAGCACTACAGGGATAAAAGGGGGGACAGTGTTTCATCTGTGTCCTGCTAGTTCTCTTTAAGCTGGCTGTAAAACCCCAGAATGACAGTCCATCTCAGCAAGCCCCATGCTAAAATCTTGCATAGATTTTGAGCTGAGCAGTGGGGTTTGATGGCTTGTAATTATTTCCTCTTTTAACACTTTGCAGTCCTTATGTGCCCAGTTTTGTACCTCAGACTATTTGGGGCAATGATGAATGCTCACTTACACCTGTCCTAGGAGATGTAGTAAGGAACAGGAATTAAAAGAGCTGGATCCCACTACAAGTGTTAAGTAGAGCACTTCATCTGCTTGAGATATGCAAAGTGGAGTCATAATACCTAGTTTCTGCTTTCCTGTCTCTTTGGTTGTATTGTATGTATTGTATTGTATTGTATTGTATTGTATTGTATTGTATTGTATTGTACTGTATTGTATTTAGGTGGGTTGGATTGGTTGATGGGTTGGACGCGAAGATCTTGAAGGTCTCTTCCAACCTGGTGTATTGTATTGTATTGAAATGTGAATTGCTACCTTATTTCTGGTAACTTAGTTTGTCATCTGTGTTAATAGAAGCTGGACAAACTGTCCTTAATTCTGAATAGTTTTTTTGCAAGTGTCCTGTCCTGGTTTTACTGGGACAGAATCACAGAGCAGCCTTGGGCTGCAGGCCACCAGTGGTTTCAAGTCAGACAGGACAGCTGATTCAAGTTGGCTCACAGCTGCATCCCATGTCATGAGCATCACACTCAGCATAAATTAGGAATTGTTGTAGTGTGATGGTTCAGCCCAACTGCATCAACAAAAAGCACAGCTGAACTCAGCCAGAGAAGCGAATGAGGCTGCATTTTACAAGCAACAATAGAAGGCAATGAATAGACACAAAACATAGAGGATTTACAATATTATACAAGAATTTACAAAAAGGAATCCACACAGAAATCCTCCTCGGGAGGAGGATCCCACCTCGGGTTCCCCCCAGCCTCTCTCTCCCTCCCCTTTCCCTCTATTTAAGGAGAAGAAAAGAGAAAAGGAGAAAAATATTAGGGAAATTTCAGTTAGCTCAAAGCTTTGTTAAGGAGTTATTTTTCTTATCTGAGGGTTCTCTAGATAAAAGGCCTTTCTGTCCAAGGTTGGCATGCATTCCAGCCAAGAGACCGAAGATGGAGAGAGTGAGAACACAATGTAAGATTGTAAAACTACATCCCACTCATCCACCAATGAAATTCATTTAGAATTATCTTCCTTCTGTTTTCCTTTTTACACCCAAACATTCAGCTAGAGAATTCTGCAGCTATCCTTTAAAGGCACAGCCTAGACTCTCACAGGAGTTTTGCTGAGGTTAGAGGAGTCTTGTTTGGACACATACTTACCCTTTCCTGTTCTTGAGGGCTGCCTTTCTGGCCATCATGATTGCTGTACTTTTGCTGGACTGAGTATAACTTTCTATGTATTTTATTGATATTGGTATTAATTTGGCCATTTCATTAAGTCTGTTTTCATTTCAGCATTTTGGTTTTCATTTTCTGAGTTTCCCCTTCTCTCCTGGGGAGGGGTCTTTGAGTGATAAAGTAAAGAAGGAGGAACAGGGAACTCCAGGCCAGTCACTCTCACCTCTGTGCCCGGAAAGATCATGGAGCAGATCCTCCTGGAGGCACTGCTGACTCAGAAGAATAGTGAAGAGGTGATTGGGAGCAGTCAGCATGGCTTCACCAAGGGCAAATCCTGCCTGACAAACCTGGTGGCCTTCTATGAACAGGTGACAGCATTAATAGATGAGGGGAGAGCAACTGATGTCGTTTACCTGGAGCTGAGCAAAGCCTTCGACACTGTCCCACACCACATCCTGGTCTCCAAGCTGGTGACACATGGGTTTGATGGGTGACCACTAGATGGATAAGGAACTGGCTTGATGGCTGCACCCAAAGAGTGGCTGTCAATGGGTCCATGTCCCAGTGGAGGCCAGGGACAAGCAGAGTCCCTCAGGGATCAGTCCTGGGACCAGGCTTGTTCAACATCTTTGTGGGTGCCATGGACAGTGGCATTGAGTGCACCCTCAGCAAGTTTGCTGATGACACCAAGCTGTGTGGTGCAGCAGACAGCTGGAGGGAAGGGATGCCATCCAGAGGGACCTGGACAGGCTGGAGAGATGGCCACAAGCCAACCTCATGAGCTTCAACAAGACCAAGGGCAGGGTCCTGCATCTGGGTCGAGGCAATCCCAGGCACAAATCCAGGCTGGGCAGGGACTGGCTGGAGAGCAGCCCTGAGGAGAGAGACTTGGGGGTGCTGGTGGAGGAGAAGCTCACCAGGAGCTCTCAGTGTGCACTTGCAGCCCGGAAAGCCAATCAGAGCCTGGGCTGCATCAGGAGAAGTGTGGCCAGCAGGTCAAGGGAGGGGATTCTCCCCCTCTACTCATCTCTGGTGAGACCCCACCTGGAGTACTGCCTCCAGTTCTGGAGCCCCTATTACAAGAGGGATGTGGAGGTGCTGGAAGGTGTCCAGAGAAGGGCCACGAGGATGATCAGAGGGCTGGAGCACCTCTCCTGTGAGGACAGACTGAAGGAGTTGGGGCTGTTCAGTCTGGAGAAGAGAAGGCTCCGAGGTGACCTCATTGTGGCCTTCCAGTATCTGAAGGGGGCTACAAGAAGGCTGGGGAGGGACTTCTCAGGCTATCAGGTAGTGATAGGACTAGGGGGAATGGAATGAAGCTGGAGGTGGGGAGATTCAGGCTGGACATGAGGAGGAAGTTCTTCCCCATGAGAGTGGTGAAGCCCTGGAATGGGTTGTCCAGGGAGGTGGTTGAGGCCCTGTCCCTGGAGGTGTTTAAGACCAGGCTGGATGAGGCTCTGGCCAGCCTGATCTAGTGTGGGGTGTCCCTGCCCATGGCAGGGGGGTTGGAACTAGATGATCCTTGTGGTCCCTTCCAACCCTGTCTGATACTATGATACTATGAATTGCTATAGCATAGCATAGCATAGCATAGCATAGCATAGCATAGCATAGCATAGCATAGAATAGAATAGACAGGTTGGAAAAGACCTTTGAGATCATCAAGTCCAATCTATCACCCAACACCACCTAATCAACTAAAACATGGCACCAAGGGCCTCACCCAGCCTCTTCTTAAACACCTCCAGGGATGGGGAGTCCACCACCTCCTTGGGTAGCACATTCCAATGGCCAATCTCTCTTCTTCCTAACATCCAACCTAAACCTCCCCTGGCGCAGCTTGAGACTGTGTCCTCTTGTTCTGGTGCTGCTTGCCTGGGAGAAGAGACCAACCCCCACCTGGCTACAACCTCCGTTCAGGCAGTTGTAGAGAGCAAGAAGGTCTCCCCTGAGCCTCCTCTTCTCCAGGCTAAGCAACCCCAGCTCCCTCATCCTCTCCTCACAGGTCTGTGCTCCAGACCCCTCCCCAGCTTTGTTGCCCTTCTCTGGACACCTTCCAGCAACTCAACATCTTTCCTAGTTTAGCCCCAGACACAGACTAAATGTAGACATCCCATTATAAATGGTTAAATTCTAAATGCTGAGTCTGTTACCATGGAAAAGAAAAATGCTTCCTGTTTGAGTGCTGTATTATTGCATTCACACTCTTGCAGTCACTGCTCTGTGATTTTCTGGCTTTTTTAAATGAGAGTTGGGGATATATATACACATATGTAGTTTGTTTGCTTGTTTGTTTGTTTGTTTGTTTTGCCTGTGTTTCATTCTCTGATCAGGGGAGATAAAATACGTGTCAGGTGAAACTGTGCTGCCTGTTCCACATCATCTCTCTTCTCACTACAGCTAATGTACAGGTGGTTAAGTACCAGTGTGCTATGACCCTTTCAGCTCTTTGTGTCTAAAATGTCCTTCAGATGTGCCTTTAGATTTTCTGCAAAACTCCAGCCTCCCTCTGAAACATGTCTTCATCCCTAGTGTTTTTCTGTTCTTGTTTTTATAATAGCTTTGCTTTGCTTTGTGGTCTGGGGCAGAGAGGGACCTGTAGTTACAGACTGAATTACCTGAAATAGTTTCATTTTGCTTACTGAAAAAAGGGGTCGTTGTCATTGTCTCTTTTCATTCCCTACTATGTGATGTATTTAACTTTTCTTCGTTTAGCTTGTTTGGCTCTCAGTAAACCGTTCCTATGAGCTTATGCACTGCTACCATTGATGAAGGAGAAATATAAAATCAAAGAACATTGGTGGAGGGACCTTTAATTTTCTAATCCTATATTTGAGAAAGGGCCTTTAATTTTCTAACCATATACCAGAGACTCGTTATTGATCAATGGAGGTAATGTGTAACCATACATTGCAAACACTGGGCTGCACGAGACCAGACACGGGTTCCTCCTCAACGGGGTACCTATAGCAAAGAGAATAGAATAGAATAGAATAGAATAGAATAGAATAGAATAGAATAGAATAGAATAGAATAGAATAGAATAGAATTAACCAGGTTGGAAAAGACCTTCGAGATCATCAAGTCTAACCTATCACCCAACACCATATCAACTAAACCATGGCACCAATGGCCTCATCCAGGCTCTTCTTAAATGCTTCCAGTGATGGTGACTCTACCACTTCCCTGGGCAGCCCATTCCAATATACAGTTAATATATAGTTAAACATAAAATAGTTAAATGCATAACCATGAAGGGTCAAGGTTTACATCCTTCTTTTGACAAAAAAGCAGCGAATCAAGAGAAGAGGAACTGGGACACATTGAAAACCAGTAATTGGACCAAACTGACAAATAACACTGTGAGGAAGAACCTTACTTAGTCCCCAATGACCACCCAAATGACCACTGGATGACACAACCTGGGTGGAGAATGGGAGGACACCTATATTAATGAGTTCCTGGAAAATGTTTACTTGAACTTCACCTGTTCTTGGAAAACTAATGAATATGTATGTCGTTATCACATAAATTCCTGTGTGTACTGGCATAGGGCGTGGAGGCTTGGTGGGAAGATTCCCCCCTGCACCTAGCGCTGCAATAAACATGCCTGCTCCGTAACTCTCTGGAGTTGTGGGGTTCCTTTCTGCAGATCGCCATGCACTGCGCTTTGTATCACAGTATCACCAAGGTTGGAAGAGACCTCGAAGATCATCGAGTCCAACCTGTCACCACAGACCTCATGACTAGACCATGGCACCAAGGGCCACGTCCAATCCCCTCTTGAACACCTCCAGGGGCGGTGACTCCACCACCTCCCTGGGCAGCACATTCCAATGGTGAAGGACTCTCTCAGTGAAGAACTTTCTCCTCACCTTCAGCCTAAACTTCCCCTGGTGCAGCTTGAGACTGTGTCCTCTTGTTCTGGTGCTGGTGGCTAGAGAGAAGAGACAAACCTCTTCCTGGTTACAACCACCCTTTAGGTAGTTGTAGAGAGCAATGAGGTCTCCCCTGAGCCTCCTCTTCTCCAGGCTAAACAACCCCAGCTCCCTCAGCCTCTCCTCACAGGGCTGTGCTCAAGGCCTCTCCCCAGCCTTGTTGCCCTTCTCTGGACACGTTCAAGTGTCTCAATGTCCTTCTTAAACTGAGGGGCCCAGAACTGGACACAGGACTCAAGGTGTGGCCTAACCAATGCAGAGTACAGGGGCACAATGACCTCCCTGCTCCTGCTGGCCACACTATTCCTAATGCAGCCCAGGATGCCGTTGGCCTTCTTGGCCACCTGGGCACACTGCTGGCTCATGTTTATGCGGCTGTCACCCAGCACTCCCATGTCCCTCTCTGTTTGGGAGCTCTCCAGCCACTCTGACCCCAGGCTGCAGCTCTGCATGGGGTTGCTGTGGCCAAAGTGCAGCACCCAGCACTTGGACTTGTTGAATGCCATCCTGTTGGACTCTGCCCATCTGTCCAGCTGGTCGAGGTCCCTCTGCAGGGCCCTTCTGCCCTCTGACTAACACCTGCTCCCAACTTGGTGTCATCTGCAAATTTGCTGAAGACTGTCTCAATCCCCTCATCCAGATCACCAATGAAGATATTATTGTCCTTGAGAGATCAGCATCACAACACTTTCATGGGCTCCAGAGAAGGGATAATTTTTAAAAAATATATCAATGATAGCAAAGAGAACATTTCTTGCATTTAAATATGAGGACTTCCACAGTGCAAGCAAAGTGTATTAGCTTGATTTTATTCTCCTGCAGAGATGGATGTTTTTATTGACAAAGGCAGGGGAGATTAACCTGTTTTCTTAATGGTCATTCATAATGATATTATAATCTGCTTTTGTAATGCTCTGTTACGTGCCCACCCCCACACCCCCCGGAAATGAAAACAACTCTGTTGTGAAGAAACACTATGGCTGTGGGTGGTGCCTAGCTGCCTTCACTGGTATTACACACCCATGAATGGAAGTGTTTACCATTTCCCTCTGCCAGAGTTCACCCTGAACTGTGTGTGCTAGACCATTAGTTTCTGGAATCAGCCGCAGAATGGTAGTGTGTAGTTGTTCAGTTTACTTAGGCAAGGCTTCTTAAGGTAATAGGTAGTGTTATGACATCAATGATGTGAAGGTGGTGGAACATGTCAGTGCATCCAGTTCTTTAGATTAAAGCTGATTGTAGTAGTCCCAGCAACATGGGTAAGCAGTAAAGTTCTTGCTACAGCCAGGAATAATAAAACCTCAGGGTGCTGATAGCTGAATGAAAGCAGCACGTAACTGCTGCTTTATTTTAAAGACTCCCTCTTTGCTGATGTCCTTCTGGAGGTTGGGATGTCCACATGCAGCTTGGTCAGGGACCCAGCAGTCACTCTGCAAAGACAAACTGTTTGTCTTTGAGGTATCCCTTGAGCAGAGGTTCTAAACACTCCCTTTTTCAGCTGGGAAACAAATGCACAAACCAACTTCTACTTATTTTTAGTGGATTCTTTAGACTTCATTGAGCTCAGCACACATAATCAACACATCTATGTATTCATATGAGATGAAGTTACATTATGTCCCCTTCAGAGCTCTTGGTGAATAACCTCAGAACCTGAAACATCCTCTCCTTCATCATTCTGTGTCCCCTGCTTAAGGAAGAAAACAGCTAGCAGTTTCAGCTATGTGTGCATGTCAATGTCTAAATTACAGCTTCCCAAGTGTTACTGGAAATAATATGGATGATTGCTATTAGCAGACAGTACAAATGCATATTGTTATTTCTTTGTAGTTGAGCAAAATGGTTGGAAATTAGTTAGCACTGTGGAATGTGCAGATAGCTGAGCATGCAGAAATGTGGTAACATTCATCAGGCAGCCTGCAGTGTGGTTGGCTTTTTATACGCTTTGCTATTGTTGCTCTACTGCTGGGCCTGTGCCCAAAGGGGAAAGAGAAGAGTCCAAAGGCTCTTGGATTTTTTCTTATGTGATTTAACCTGGTCTGCTGATACTTTGGTATATGTGTTTTGGATGAATGTTTGACACAATCTGATTTTTCAGCAAGTTAAGATTTATTAATAAAATGAGATAAAGCAAAGGCTGACTTCAGCAACACTTAACATAAGAAGTGATTTAGTAAAACAGTGACCGAATTTGATGACAAGGTTCATGATAACTTACTGCAAGGTATCTCAAACCAAAGTATGGGTATGTGCATAAATACAAAACATACAGACACAAAAATACTTGGCCAGTGAAGTATGTAGATGCCCACACTCTTAAATAAATGCATAAAGTCAAACGCCTAGATCAGTAGACAGGTGGGTGAAAGAGGCTAGCCTGTAGTCACCATTTTGCCCTTGGACTTTAGGGTAAATACAGTTCATAGGTGTATATGGTTTGGCTGAGCTGGAGTTAATTCTCCTCCAAGCATCTGTCCAGTGCTGTGTTTTGCAGTGCTGCAGCTGATAACACACCAGTGTTTTGGCTACTGGTGAACAGGCATCCCGACTTTTCTAACATTTCCCTGCCTCACGTGTATGCTGAGGGGTGGGCAAGATCTGGGCAGGGGACACAGCCTAGCCAGCTGACCCAAACTGGCCAAAGAGAAGATATTCCATGCCGTATGATGTCAGCTCAGATATATGAACAAAGTGAAAGTAGGAATAGTGGGAAGTGAAAGAAGGAAGAGTGGGGATATTTGTCCATGGTGTCTGTCCTTTAGACTAACCACTGTGTGAGGAGCCCTGCTTCCCGAGACCGACCACCATCTGGCGATGGGAAGTAGAAATTAACATTTCTTTTCACTTTTGCTTTCTGCATGTGGCGTTTGCTTGTGCTTATTACTACTACTATTATTATTAAATTGTTCCTATCTTATTGCTGGCTTTTGTTATATTTTCCCCTCTCCCCTGTTCATCTAAGAAGGGGAGTAATAGAATGGCTTTGGTGGGCATTTGGCCAGGGCCAAACCACCACAATAGGCATGTCTCAATAGGTGAGAGTTGAGCTTGAGTTGATGGTCTTGCACAGACCTTGTATCAACTCTGCCAACAGACAGTCCTGAGAGGCATCCCAACTTGAGGAGATGCTGGATGCAGCCCAGTGTGATTAAGGAGAGCTCAGAGTCTCATTTTCACAGAATCACTTGGATTGGAAGACCTTTAAGATCACTGATTCTGATCATGTGCCTAACACTGAGAAGTCCTTGACTAAACCCCATCCCTACAGACTGCATCTACATGACTCCAGTATCTCCAAAGATGGGACTCCAGCTCATCCCTGGGCAAGGTGATAATTTTTTGCAAGGTCCAAAGTAATTGTCTATTGTCAGATACTTTTTCACTTCGGCCTAACTCAAGTGATGTAATATTCTGATTGGCATATGCCCAGAACTTGTTAGATTTTAAGGTTCTGGTACTTTTGTGTTACTTGCTTATGCCCCAAACTTGCTGTGTATTGGGGTCCTGATAGCCCCTCTTCAGGCCACAGCTCAAATGTACCAGTTGTAAGAGGATCAACTGATCATAATTGTCCTTGTTGTCCCCAGAGAATGGGGGAGGCAGGAGCCAGGTATGTTGAGGTGACGGATCGTTTCACAGCACAGGCAGAACAGTCACATACTGTAGCAAGCAGCCTGTGAGTGAGAAGGAATTGTACCACCACAGCATATAGGCTGGACAAGACTAGACAACTTAATCAGACTGGCTCAGGAATGAGTATCTCTCCCTGGAATAACTTATCATTAAGGTTATTGTTTATTTTCCCTTTTCCACCCAAATGATAGTGCAAATGATAATGGACTTATTAACTCTGCCTAGTGTTTGCCTTCTCCAGAAACACCCTGCCAATACATCCGACCTGCTGGAAGCACTCTCTGACTATCCCTGGATCAGGCTATGAATCTTCCGTAAGTCTGCTGCACAGGAAGGGATTGAGCTAGGTATGCTGTAGAATGAGGGTAACAAGGGTGAAAGCCTTTTTGATACAGGCCACTAAGTTCAGTCTAGTACTGATAAAGTTTTATGCATGTTTGGGAAGTACTGCTTTGTATCTTTATTGGGCAGATCAACTCCAAATGGAAAAAGCACTGGGAATTAGCTGTCCTTTGGTAACCTCCTACTGAAAATAATTTGCACCTGAGAATTATTTCTTTGCCCAAACGAAGTTAGGTGGGAATCTCAGGAACTCCTGAGGAGGCAGAGGCCCACATCACAGAATTATTATCCCAGTGTACTTGGGTGTTCAGAGTTTCAGCATACATGGTGTTGAATTCCCTTTCATTCCTCTGTCTTACACAGGAAGAAGCCTACTGCTGGGAGACCTAAATTGCTTCTACATTTGTTAGATATTGTTGAGTATTTCCAATTCCCTAACCTTCAGTCTTGTGTCTCTGATTTTCTAGATAAATTAAAGTAAGCATATTCTATCAGCTCTGATAACTGCTCAATTGCTGATGGCTTGAAAAGGATAAAGGTGATTGCCATCTAAGGTGGTGTGTCCAGTGTTGCATAGTTTTAAGCCCACAGAAATCTTATCACCTTTCATAGGAGAAGCAAGTTCGGGCAAGTTGTTGCTTAAGCAACATTTTGTTGATAACATATTCTGCAATTTAATCTGCTGTTGAACAGGCAGAGCAGGCTAAGTGAGACAAGGGTAAAATTAGGAGTGGTGGGAGGATGCTAGACCTTAGACATGCATGTGCAATGCACATTTAGGACAAATTAAATGAATATCCACACAGGTTAGTAAAAGGGGAAAAATTCATCAGTATTTCCAAGAGTTATTGAGGAATACTGGAACAAAACTTCATTTCTAGTTTGGGCCTATTCTGCAATATTGTGCTGCCCAAAAGTAGTTCTGTATCTGCAGACAAGATACTTACTGCTGCAGGTTACAGAAACAGCAACGGTATTAATGATTGGGAAGAGAATACAATGTAGCCAGTTAATGAAAGAGCTTCATCTGTACAGAAAATTATTTTGAGCAGATACACATATAGAAAGCAAGATTAATTTAGAGACCTTTGTCATTAAAGCAGATTTTTGTATGGTTTTGTGTGGGATTTAAGGGGGATTAAATGTTTGACATCACTTTGCCTGCACAGACTATGTTGAAGAGGTTACTGCGTGCATGATGCAGAATTCAAGTATGTGCCTGTGCTGAAAGAGTGGAAGCAATGGATCAGACTACAGCCTGGACAAACAAATTGCTGTATCTACTACATTACTAAAAGCAAGATGCTTCTGGTTTGACAGCAGATACTGCAGGGATGTAGAGCTGAAGGATTTTTTATGAGGGGAGCTCAGTGAGGGCATCAGAACTGTGATGCCCCTGTCTTCTGTCTCTGGTGATGCCTTGCTTCACATTCATCCTTTGTATGCTATGTTGTTTCTAAACGTTAAAAACACTAAAGATAAGTCAGCAAGGTGGATTGGCTGATCACCTGCATTTCTCTTTTTTTGGAAGAGATGGTCCTGGTTATGAAACTTCTGTTCCTCACCTGCCTGTGGCCAACAGCAATGCTACACAGTTCTCAAAGTCAGCATCACCATCTTCATCAGCAAAAATTCTCATTCTTGAGAAAGCATAACAGGTAAGCAAGAAACTGTGTCTGTTCACGGACAAACTGGCTGCCGTCAGCAACCTTTCAAGGCAGCCTTTTGGTCCATTGTCCTGTTGTGTCAGTTTCTGGATTAAAAATATGTAAAGTATTGATGGGATATTCCCAAACCAAAAATGGTGTACTATTAATTTTTCATAACTAGACATTTCATATTGTGATTTCATGAATGCTTCGTATGGATGCAGGTATGTACACACACACACACATCTTAACTCGTGTGATACCAGGCTACCGCTCTGGTACCAGCCTACTATTGTGTTGTACCAAGTATTCTCGTCCCGTCCTTCTCACTCCCATTACAAGAGGCTGAAATGCCTTCCAAAGTTCTCTGCCAGTGTTATGAAGTGATTCCCATCAACAGAACAGCACAGTGGGTATGACATCAAGATACAAAATGTGTTTTTATGCCACTAAATTAGGTAAACTGCACCTTATTTGTAGTGATGATATAGTGTGTTGCATATTTGGGATATACTTACGCTCTGAGATAGTGACAATTGTCTCTATTCTTAGTCTTTCCAATCAAGTAGCTGGTTTACAATGAATAGTAATACAAAAGTTTCTGTGCAAAGCATTAGTGATTTTCCCCACAAATGCAATTTTAAATCTTCCTTGTGAGATCTCTAAATGTGTTTCCAGATTAATAGTATGTAAACAGACCAATGACTCTCAGTGATAATCCAAGCAAAATCTCTCTCTGTTAGGAAGCAGTAGAAATTTTAATAAGTAGCTCCATTTGAGGAAGGTGAAGGAATACAACTGTAACATTTTTCTACACATTAGCCCCCCTATTAAAATAAGCAAGGGAACTCCCAGTTTATTCATATAGTATATTGTATTGAGGAAAAGTAACATAAGTGGGGTCCTGATGTGTTTAAGCTATCTTTTCAAGTTGCATGCTTTGTAGCAGGTGGTCATGGTTTAAACCCAGCTGGCACCTATGCATCATGCAGCAGCTCGCTCACTCCTCCTTCTGCAATGGGACAGGGAGGGGAATTAAGGTTTGGAGGGGAAGTAAAACTCATGGGTTGAGCTAAGGACAGTTTAACCAAAATACAATATTGATAACAATATTGATTACAATATTGATTATCATGACAATGATAACATTATCCATCTCCCTTGGCAGCTCCCCTGAGTTTATACACTGAGCATGATGTTCTATGGTAAAGAATATCCCTTGGGGTAGTTCAGATCAGCTGTTCTGACCATGCTTCTTCCCAGCTTGTTGTGCACCTGCTCACTGGCAGGGCATGGGAAACTGAAAAATCCTTAATGTAGGATAAGCACTATTTAACAACTAAAACATCACTGTGTTACTAACATTATTCTCACATTAAATCCAAACAACATCACTGTACCAGCTACTAGGAAAGGAATTAACTCTATCCCAGCCAAAACCAGGACACAGGTGTGAAGCCATTTACTTTCTGTATCGCTTGATAATCCAGCGGTGACATCTGAGTCCTCTTCATGTCTTGATAAAATCACATTTAAGCAATTCAAGGCAACAGAACAATCCCAGTGACACAGTGGAGGTGCCTGGAGATGCTGTATCTCTTAGGGCTTCTGGAATTCAGTTTAAGGTTTAGTCCAAACTTGAACCTATGTCCAAAAAGCTCCTGAAAAGAATGATTATTCAGCAGAGTATTTCTAACTCACTGACGGATTTGGAGTGAGTGCTAGTGCGTGATCATTTGTAATAACAAAACAAAATAAACAGAACTAGCCTCAAAATCTACATAAGGTCTAATCTGGTGCTTTGCTAATCTCGGGAAACAGTTAAGAATCAAACAAACAGAATACAGTCTTCTTGCTGTAGTGGTAAGGAAGGTCTATTTTAAGCTCAGATGATAGTTGTTTGTCAGTGGTAAAAGGGAAGCATATGCTACTGCTGTTTGCATTTATCCTGTTCTGCAATAACTGAGAAGAGTTGCTCCATCACTGGTACAAAAAAATCACAAAGCAGGAGAGAAGGTTAGTGGTAGACAACGTATTTTGTGGCCTTCTGCTGGACATCCTTTGCTGACCACTTGCCACAGGACAGCAGTAACGATACTTGCACAGTATCTTCTCCATCTTCACAGATGTTTACTCCTTCACATCTCTGCTAATAATTACAAATGAACCCATACAACAGTCCTGTGAAATGGGCAGAAGAGTGCTAGGAGAAAGGAAGAACAGAACAAAGAGGAATGCCAGGACTGCGTTCTCAGCTGATGCTGACTTGTGTGGCAGTTTTCTATACACAAGGTGGTGCTTTGGCCTTCATTTCCTAGGTCTTAGCGATTTGGAACTGGAAAGAATCAGAGAATCAGAGAATCAGAGCCACAGAAGATCCCAGAGCTTGACAGCTGCAAATCAGCTTTTCTGTGGAAAGGATCCAAATACATTTAATGTTTCTTTGTCTGATATTTTGGTTTTGTTTTAAAGGCAGCGTTATCCCCCCAGTATCTGCACCAGGGTCTGACTTTCCACCAGCCTTTTTCTTTCTGGGGAAAAAACCTTTCAGCGAGCACTAGGGTTATTAGGGACATGGTTGACAGATGGCCTTGGTTAAATGGGTGGCCTTTTAAAAAGAATTCCATGTGAAAATGTTACTTAACCTACAACTTCCACTGTTTTAATAGAATAACCCAATTCTCCCTCCAAAGCTATTTGTCTGCATTCTCTTGTAAAGAAGATTTTAAAGCATTAACTAAAAGTACATGAGAAAGAGATTATTCTCGTGGTCCATTTCTGACAGCAAAGCACAAAATATTTGACTGTCAAAAAATGTAGGCATTTGTCAAAGATGGTGCATGTTGCTGATGCTGCTGAACATTTAGGAATCCATACTTCTGTGAGAGCTGTGCAGTTCTGATTATTACATTTATCTAGACTTCAAGATTTGATAAATATGCTAAAACATTTACGAGACTGTACTGCTATATAACTCCACCGTCTGCTGGGAGTAAGATTTCTATGACTTCTGCCTTTTGGATGACTTTGATTTGGGAGTAACTAGCATATTTTGGGGACATAACACTGTAAAGAAGCTAATGGCTATTAAATCCAGGGTGTTGTTGTCATAAATGGGTTTGTCATTTGCTGCTTTTTATTCTGAATAAAAGAACTTTTTTTCCCCTGCTACCCCCATACCGCAGCAATGATGCAGTGAGGTATCTTGGATGTTAAGTTAATGTAACCGAAACCAAATCACTTCCTAACTATACTTCCTAAGACATCACTTTCAAAATCTGTCATAATGAGAATGGTGCTGGAAATGTGTTTATGTCTTTCCAATTACCCAGAAGTGCTTCAGCCTCCCTGCAGTCTCCTACCCAGAACTTTTACTGTATCATTAGTTATGCAGGGCATTAAAAGAGAAGGACAGACATACAGGATCTTACCCAAGGTCCATGCACTATATTGATGTGTTTCAACGAAAGGATGTATGCACAACTTTGGAAAAAGATGGACAAGGCAAATAAATTAGATATTTCCCCCTGATACTACCATCCAAGTCCAGATACCAGATTTCCCCTAGACTTCCTGTGTTCAGTGTGATCTATGCAGACTTAGTGATCTTCAGTGGATTTAATTTCCATGAACTTGTCTGATTTCTCCTTGAGCCAGCATAAACTTTTATAGTGTTATAAGTTAAAGACATCCAGATGTGATAATAACCACATGAATCCCATGGATGCCACCAGCTATGGAACTATGCTCATTTAAATGCTCAAACTACAGAAGCTACTCAAGTATCCTTGAGCAGAACTTTGACCTTTCATTGGATATTAGGTATTCAAGGTTATGTAGGAACAACTAAATTTGTTTTTAAAAGCCTGCCACATATTTGTCCATTATTAAAGAATTCTGAATTACTTTGGTTTTACAGGCAGTGACTAACTGCTTTCTGAGATCTCCATCAGATACCAAGGTACTGAGCCAAGAGTCCACATAACAATATTGGGTAGTGAAGTGTCCAAGGTGTGTATCTCACTTTTTTTATCCAAAGATCTAGTGCCTCCACCAGCAGGGGGGCCTTTCCCGTGTGATCTGAAATGCTTCAAGTGCTTTTTATGACCTCTGCTGGGATTTAATTGTAGACTACCATTCCATCTGCATAATGTAAAACGTTGTCTGTTATACAGCTGTGGAAAAGAGTTATTATAGCTGGAAGCAGTATTTTCCTCAGCATGTGCCTCACTGAGACCAGCACACTTGTGTTTGGAATTGCTCAGATCTATGCCAACAATAAGCCATGTGTCAGAGTTCTCTTTATTACTAGTACCCTAGGTGGGTAGAGAGAGATTTCCTTTCCTTAAGTACATGCACCTGCTGGTGATTTCACAAAACTTTCTTCACTGAAAGGGCTATTCAAAGAAGTGGTTGTGTCACCATCCCTGGAAATATGTAAAAGAGGTGTAGATGTGGTGCTTAGGAAGTGGTTTGGTGGTGAACTTGGCAGGGTTAGGTTTATGGCTGAACTCAAATGTCTTTTTCAGCCTAAATGCTTCTAAGATTCTGTTTCTGTGTGGCCTTTTCTCTCAAACACTGTAGCCTGACATCTGCCATACAGTGAATGTGCAGAATCGATAACTGCATTTAGACTTCTAGATTACAGCCAGCTGGCCAAAGCTGTGTGATAGAGACCAGGGAGCTAGGCCCCCAAAATATTATCTGTACCTTGGCTGTGCTTCTGTGCAAATGAAAAGTGTATCTTGACTGACCTTGGGAAGCTTTTCTGAGACCTGGGCTAGCTAGATGTGCCTCTTCCTGCTTTTTAATGGATTTGGTACCATGGAAAGAAAACATCTACTGATGATTTCACAATGCCATAGTGCTGATCAACAGATAGATACCTGTCTAGGATATCTTGGGAGTAAACAAATACATACATGCAACTTCCTTGGACACATCAGTTAAGTAATTGTAATGATGCAGTGGGGAAAGTACAATACTGTAAGTCTTAACCAGGGAGCAACATCTGGAGTCCAGATGCTGATGTTAAAGGAATATCTGCTGGAGAACAGTTCTCAGCCTTGGGTAGAGGAAGCAGTCAAGAAGAAGAAAAAATGTGAAGAAGTGTATATTTTTTAAATTATTTTGGAAATTTTAATGGATTTTTTCTAAGCTTTTGTGCCTCTGGACACACACTGTTACCACTCTCTGTGACATTCATTCCAAGTGTCTACATGGAAGCCTATTTTCCTTTACAATTAAAATGTATTTTGCCAAAGGAAGATATCAAAAATAAAAAAGAGAATGTGCCATGTTTGTAATGGAAATGCTATTCTGAGCCCTGTGAGAACTTACCTGGTGTCAAAAAGGAATAGAATATTTCCTTTATCACAGTATCACAGTATCACAAAGGTTGGAAGAGACCACGAAGATCATTGAGTCCAACCTGTCACCACAGACCCCATGACTAGACCATGGCACCAAGTGCCACGTCCAATCCCCTCTAGAACAACTCCAGGGATGGTGACTCCACCACCTCCCTGGGCAGCACATTCCAATGGTGAACAACTCTCTCAGTGAAGAACTTTCTCCTCACCTCAAGACTAAACTTCCCCGGGTGCAGCTTGAGACTGTGTCCCCTTGTTCTGGTGCTGGTTGCTAGAGAGAAGAGGCCAACCCCTTCCTGGCTACAACCTCCCTTCAGGGAGTTGTAGAGAGCAATGAGGTCTCCCCTGAGCCTCCTCTTCTGCAGGCTAAACAACCCCAGCTCCCTCAGCCTCTCCTCACAGGACTGTGCTCAAGGTCTCTCCCCAGCCTTGTTGCCCTTCTCTGGACACATTCAAGTGTCTCAATGTCTATCTTAAACTGAGGGGCCCAGAACTGGACACAGGACTCCAGGTGTGGCCTAACCAATGCAGAGTACAGGGCAGAATGACCTCCATGCTCCTGCTGGCCACACTGTTCCTAATGCAGGCCAGGATGCCATTGGCCTTCTTGGCCCCCTGGGCACACTGCTGCCCCTCATGTTCAGGTGGCTGTCAATCAGCACTCCCAGGTCCCTCTCTGTCTGGGAGCTCTCCAGCCACTCCGACCCTAGCCTGTAGCTCTGCATGGGGTTATTACAAATGATGTGTCAATATGAATCAAAACTTTAATAACCTTTATTCATATGAACATTGCCAAAACGTATCCCAAGGTTGGATGTATGGTTAGAACATATTTACAATGAGAATGTGCAGGATTTGGGCAACTGTAACAGGTTTAACTATTTTATGCAAACTGGAAGGAATAGAACAGAAAGAGCATACCCTGGGAGCAAAATGGCATCGACCACACTGGGGTGGAGACTCAACAGGAACCGTGATGCCTAAGAGGCAGTTAGTTACTTACTCACAGCTGGTTGTACCCAGGTAGGGAGTGCTGCTGCTGTGTATTAGAGGCTTTGTGGTGCTCTCATGTGCCAGGCATGGCAGGTTGCCGGCAGGAATGCCACGCGGTCGTCGATGGCTGGTCTGGCTTCAGCAGACAGCAGGCTGCTAACGACGCTATCACGGCAGGCGCTGGCTTTGTCCTGGGTGAATTGAGGCACGGGAAGATCCTGGTCACAAGGGGAAGCAGGCTTGGCTCCGACTCCTAAGCTCGTGGCTTCTCTGGTAGCTTGTGGTGTGTATGCTTGTGGCTTTATCCCAGGCGCCGGACCGGGCAACTTGAGGCTATGCAGCTCGAGGCAGTTTCAAGCCAGACAAGGTCCAAGTGGGTTCAAGCAGTCAAGGCTTGAGCACAGCAAAGGCAAGACTGAGCAAGGCACAGGCAACTAGAAATCGGCCTGTATATAAATCCTGCCCGAGACTGATTGGAGCAATGGGGCATGAAACCAGCACATGGTTACCCAATGGGAAGGGGTTCTGCCAGGCTGTGGCCAGAACACGTGCCCTTGCCATAGATACAGGGTTGTTTACCAGACATGCATGGTCCTGTCCCCTTTGTTCCTCTTCCCACATTACCCTAGCTTTTTGCAGGAAGGAGTGGGGAGAGAGGCACCCTGTCTAGACACCTTAGTGTCTGTCTGGGTTTGTGCTGGGGCCGTTTGGCCCTACTGTGACACCTAGGTTGAACAACCACTTACAATAGCTGCTAGAACTAATTATAGCTACTTCACCATTTGTATATAAAGTATCATCTGTTTGAGTAAGTGGGCACAAAAGATGCTTTTCATAGGGACAGCACTTCTGCTTAGTTTGCCCCCATCCAGGAAAATGAAATGAGTATTCAAAGCCAATACATCTCCTTATCTCATTTAGAAAAAATATTCCTGCCCCAGAAACTTGCTTTTTTACCTCCCATGACTAGGGAGGGCATTGTTCCTTAGTCACAAAACTTGCTTCTACTAAAAAGTTGTAATAGATGTGTGATAGCTTTAGCTTGCTTCTTCCAGTGAAATCAATAGAGCATCAAACAGGTATCTTCCTTGGCACATCAGATAACAACTAACTTAATGACCCTAAATTGCATTAGCTGTGCCATAGCTTTCTGAACATACCTCCTCATTTTCTCTTATACCAGTTCCCAAGCAGCAGAATTTCTCTGTTGCAGATGTTCAGTTGTACTGCTCATTCTGCTCTGGTACAGGCTTGTTCTGTGGTGATTTTAATTCTCTGAAGCATGGGGGTTCATTTTAGCATCCACATAATTTTCATGCTTAGAAAGCCAAAGTCCGTGCTGGAAATGCCTGATGGGTATTCTAATTGCCCTGGTAGTTTGGTTCAGACAGCACTGCCAGAGACATTCAAGATTACTAAGGCAAATTAATTTGTTCAAGCCCAATGGTTCTGAATAGCCCAACAGCCACTTCATCATTCCTGCAAGAGAATTTTAAGCAGTAATTTCTTGGGCTTCATTATTAAGACAAAAAGGGGGAAAGGAGAGAAATAAAATAAATAAATGCAGGCACATATGTTATCCTAAGGCATTCGATACCTCATCCGAAGCAGTGTTTGACTACAGGACAAATCTGCAGAACAGATTTCTGTCATTCAGTCTAAAGTAACAATTAGAGTTGCTGGCAGTGAAGTCCCAGAGAATCATAGAAGACACAAAATAAACTATGTCTAGAGAGAGCCCCTTGCCTGTGACAGAGCAACTGTATTTAAGTCAATCCTAGATAGATATGTCTAACCTAATCTGAAATAACCTTAGTGAAAGGAGTCTCAAAACTTGCCCAAGCAGTATGTTCCCGTGTTTCAACTATCCTCACCATGAGAAAGGTGTACCCAATGAATGCTGCTGCTGGGCAATGCTGTGACTTGAAGCCCTGTAAAAGCTCATGATGTATTCTGAAGACTGATGTGTTCCCTTAGTCCTTGTCTTCTAAATTAAGCTACACAGCTTGTTACAATTTCCCCATGCCTTTCTGGAAATGGGGGGTCCTAAAGCTGGGCATAATTCTGTAGCTAAGGTATGGTTAGTTCTCTTATTACTTGGGGCCAGCCACTTAAAAAGCAGGACACGATACAAAACAAAAAAAGCATGCTGCTTAGTGACTGGGTTTTCTTCTTTGTCACTTGGCACAAAGTGACATCCTGGCCTGTATCAGGAATAGTGTGGCCAGCAGGAGCAGGGAAGTCATTCTGCCCCTGTACTCAGCACTGGTTAGGCCACACCTTGAGTCCTGTGTCCAGTTCTGGGCCCCTCAGTTCAGGAAAGATGTTGAGCTGCTGGAAGGTGTCCAGAGAAGGGCAACAAAGCTGGGGAGGGGTCTGGAGCACAGCCCTGTGAGGAGAGGCTGAGGGAGCTGGGGTTGCTTAGCCTGGAGAAGAGGAGGCTCAGGGGAGACCTCATTGCTGTCTACAACTACCCGAAGGGAGGTTGTAGCCAGGTGGGGGTTGATCTCTTCTCCCAGGCAAGCAGCACCAGAACAAGAGGACACAGTCTCAAGCTGTGCCAGGGGAGGTTTAGGCAGGATGTTAGGAAGAAGTTCTTCCCAGCAAGAGAGATTTGCCATTGGAATGTGCTGCCCAGGGAGGTGGTGGAGTCACCATCACTAGAAGTGTTAAAGAAGAGCCTGGATGAGGCACTTGGTGCCATGGTTGAGTTGATTAGATGGTGCTGGGTGATAGGTTGGACTTGATGATCTCAAAGGTCTTTTCCAACCTGGTTAATTCTGTATTCTGTATTTTTTTCAGACAGCTCTAATCTCTTATATAATGGTAGGTACAAGCCAAGGAGCTAGATATTCTTGCTGGGATGTTCCTCACAGAGCACACTCTTACCTGATCTCCCTGCCTTTTCCAGTATATCTTTTTTCTCCAACTTCCTTAGCATGGTTGTTTCCCTTGCCTTACCAGACTCAGCTGTCCAGTATTTTTTGATGTTTAACTAGAATTCTGAATGTAAGGCAGAAAAAACCCCCACACAAACAAACAAACAAACAAAAGTAACTTACTTTTTTTCTTCTTTTTTTTTTTTTTTGTTAACATAGCAAACGGGAAATTAAGATGAGGAAACTTGACAGCACAAAAGTACGGCCACTTAAATCTGAGCAGCTTCTTCACATACAGGACCACGACTTTGCACTGAGACCTGGATTTGGAGGTAAGCAGAGCATGTCTGCCCTGTACTGGTTAAGAGTTTATTCTCTTTCTGGAAGTTTCCTTCAACTGTCCTCCAATGCCACCCCAAATGGAATGACAGACTGAGCTGCCGCTCACCTATTTTGTTGTACTCCAAGACATAACAAGTGAAATCCAGAAACAGTTGCAGGCAAGAGACTTTTTGTGTTTAGCATATCGATAGGGAAACTGTGCAAATTGTCTCTTTTTCACAACTAGTTACAAAAAATAGACTAAGATTCTTTGAGAGCAGCAATTAAGGTATTCCTGCAAACTGCATAGTCCAGTAGCAATTAGCAAATTACTTATTGACCAAATCTGTTTTGAGTGATTGAAATGAACATTCAGCTCCTAAATCTGTTTGCTCAGTACCAAACTACCCACAGGCCTTCAGTTTGTTATCATTATGGGTTTGTGTTGTTGGGGACTTTGGTTATTTATTCATTTAACTAAATTGCATGAGGATAAAGGGAGCATTCAATGGGATGTTCACAGTTTGGATTCCATTTTGACTCTCCTTCATGAAATGCAAAATGGGAAAGCTGCCTCACTAATAAGCTTTGTCTGAGCCTTTGCGTCACCAGTTCCGTGTTCATGATTCATGAAAATAGACTGAACTGCTCTGGATTATGAAGGCAAAATAAAATATATGAAGAGCAGTGTTCAGCTGTGTAAAACATCAGTCTGGGAGACCAGCTGAAGTATGTGGAGCTATTCTTGCTGACACCTGCTGTTGGGACCCTGGGCCTGGCTACCATTCTGGGAAGGAGACCTGAGATAAGAAGTGCTGTTCTGGAGAGGATGTGAAAGGATTTATTGTTACCCTAGGAGTTCTGTCTCGTTAGAAAGCAAAAGTCTTGTCAGATTTTGAACAATAGTTGAGATACATCTGTTTTCTGATGAGCAAATTTAGGATTGCCTCTTGCATAATACCTGTCTAGCCTAATGTCTTCCAGTCTGGACATCTTGTTGCCACTGGCTTTGCCACACAAGGAATTTAAATGTGTGAGAGTGTCAGCTCAGAAAGGAAGCAGCATTTCCCTGAAAGCAAAGGACATTCTGTGATGTACTTTATCACTGGATCATCCCAGAAAACAATACTTATGTACATAAAAGCAGCTTTCAGAATATACCCTGTGATCTGGCAGTTGTAATTTTCCACAGGCACTGGGAATTGTTTTCCACCCAGCAGTTCTGTACTCGGCTTTTTCCTCTTGTCCTTTTATTTTCAGAGCCCATTCAATTCCTATGGGAGCCAGCTGTAGCTTTTCCACCGACTTCATTGCACAAGCCTCTCAGTAATCACATTGCCAAGGGTGTGATCTTAGCTGTACTCCTGTCTTTCACAAATAACTTTCAGCAGAAGAGTGCCTCAGCTTTGCCTCTCTTTGATCATCCATGGGGCATGGAAGGCACTTTTTCCTGTGACATCAAACAGTTCATACACTTCCAAATTTTCCAGAACCCTCTAAATATGTTGAATACTTATGCTTGAATCTCTCTAAGGCTAAAACATGGATCCAGTAACAATTTTACAGCAAACAATTAAAAAAAAGCCTCAGTGAAATGGATGTCAGTCCCAATTATTCCTTCCCTGATTTCTTTCTTACCAGAGTCTGCGGTGATGTTACAGTAATAAAGAATGGTTTGCTTTTCACAAGTGTGACCTTGTCAGAGGACAAAGCTCACCAACTGAAACATGAATCCAAATAATATGCCCAGAAATATTGTACAACAGCAGAGACAGGGTATGGGTTTCTCTGAAAAAGGCTGATTATAAAGTGTGCAGCAGACAGAAACTTAACTAGGGGAAAATATGAAATTAGAGATACCATTGCTAGTCATAAGAATAGAAGAGAGAAGAATAGAATAGAATAGAATAGAATAGAATAGAATAGAATAGAATAGAATAGAATAGAACAGAGTTGTTGGAAAAGACCTTTGAGATCATCCAGTCCAACCTATCACCCAACACCATCTGATCAACTAAACCATGGCACCAAGTGCCTCATCCAGGCTCCTCTTATACACCTCCAGGGACGGTGACTCCACCACCTCCCTGGGCAGCACATTCCAATGGCAAATCTCTCTTGCTGGGAAGAACTTCTTCCTAAGACCTAGCCTGAAAGTCCCCTGGCACAGCTTGAGACTGTCCTCTCATTCTGTCACAGGTTGCCTGGGAGAAGAGACCAACCCCCACCTGACTGCAACCTCCCTTCAGGTAGTTGTAGGGATCCATAAGGTCTCCCCTGAGCCTTCTCTTCTCCAGGCTAAGCAACTCCATCTCCTTCAGCCTCTCCTCACAGGGCTGTGCTCCAAATCCCTCCCCAGCTTTATTGCCCTTCTCTGGACACCTTCCAGCAAGTCAACATCCTTCCTAAACTGAGGGGCTCAGAACTGGACACAGGACTCAAGGTGTGGCCTAACCAGTGCAGTGTACAGGGGCAGAATGACCTCCCTGCTCCTGCTGGTCACAATATTCCTGATACAGGCCAGGATGCCATTGGCCCTCTTGGTCACCTGGGCACACTGCTGGCTCATGTTCAGCCTACTATCAACCAGTCCCCCCAGGTCCCTTTCTGCCTGGCTGCTCTCCAGCCACTCTGACCCCAGCCTGTAGCACTGCATGGGGTTGTTGTGGCCAATGTATAACAATGTAACTTTACTTTTTGGAAGCTTTAGGTGTACCAAGTAATTGGTTTACCTCACTCAACCTCACTGTAAAATGAATTGCAGACAAAGCAACATGTCTATGGCAAAAATGCAGAAACAGCTTGCTAGCAGCTTACTGGCTTTGCTTCATCTTGGCACAGTATGCTTCTCAGCCTTTGATCTCTGATCTGATAGTTAGTGGGCAGTGACGGGACTAAAGGTTAAGATCAAAAGTCAGAGTCAAGTTCTGGTTTGACTGGAATGCAGCTGAAATGTCATTGCAATCAAAGGGAAAAGTGCCAGAATGTATTCATGTAAATGACAGCAGAGTTGTGTTCATTTGGTCAAACCCAGGCTCTCTGACTTTCACATGCAACAATACATTTTCATGAGGATGCCACAGTCAGTCACGCAAATGAAGTCACAGTTGTTTGCAGTGACACTGCAGCTGGTAGCATCACTATTCAACACTCCTCAATTCATTTCCCCCAGGTTTTTTCCTGTGCATGTTTGCTCAGTTTATAAATTCAATTCAGGATGTGCTCTCTCACTTCTTCCTTTGGTACTTTAAATACTAAAAGGTCTGGGGCCTGTGGTCTGCCTCATTTACTTAAGAGTTCTCTGAACTGAGGGATCTCCAGCAGGTTCAAAACAGCATGAATTTTCCAGTTGCCTTTCCTCCCAGCTTGGCACAGAGGATGATTTACCTTCTGGGGGAAAGGGGCACGGTGGAGCCAGACAAACAAAATTTTTCATTCCAGCTCCCTGACATACTCCGAACATCACAATGGGGATATAAAGAGGGCAAAAATGTGTTCCTCTTCTAAACGCAAAGAATATTTTTAAATCCTTGGTTTTCACTGTGGCATGCAAGAGATACAAGCCCTTCATGAATCACAGTGCTGAAACACTTCATTGCATGTGATAACAAACCCAAAATGTCACCGACTTTAAGTGCATAAAGCCACAGTTTTGCAAGTTTTTATGCAGTTCAGGTCTATGTTATGACATCCTGTGGATGGTATCCTGTGATACCATCCCCCACAGCAAACTCCTGGCAAGGCTGTCAGCCCCTGGCTGAGCTAGGTTAGGAACTGGCTGGAGGCTGAGCCCAGAGAGTGGTGGTGAATGTTGCCACAGCCAGCTGGCAGCCAGGCACTAGTGGTGTGCCCCAGGGATCAGTGCTGGGCCCCGTGCTCTTTAACGTCCTCATTGATGATCTGGACAAGGGGATTGAGTCCTTCATCAGTAAATTTGCAGATGACACCAAGGTGGGGGCAGGCATTGATCTGCTAGAGGGTGGGAGAGCTCTGCAGAGGGACCTTGCCAGTCTGGACAGATGGGCAGGGTCCAAGGGCATGAGACTGAACACATCTAAGTGCCAGTTCTACACATTGGCCACAACAACCCCATGCGGTGCTACAGGCTGGGGTCAGAATGGCTGGAGAGTGGCCAGGCAGAGAGGGACCTGGGGGTACTGGTTGACAGTAGGCTGAACATGAGCCAGCAGTGCGCCCAGGTGGCCAAGAAGGCCAATGGCATCCTGGCTTGTATCAGGAGCAGTGTGGCCAGCAGGAGCAGGGAAGTCATTCTGCCCCTGTACTCAGCACTGGTTAGGCTGCACCTTAAGTCCTGTGTCCAGTTCTGGGCCCCTCAGTTTAGGAAAGATGTTGAGTTGCTGGAAGGTGTCCAGAGAAGGGCAACAAAGCTGGGGAGGGGTCTGGAGCACAGCCCTGTGAGGAGAGGCTGAGGGAGCTGGGGTTGCTTAGCCTGGAGAAGAGGAGGCTCAGGGGAGACCTTATGGATCTCTACAACTCCCTGAAGGGAGGTTGTAGCCAGGTGGGGGTTGGTCTCTTCTCCCCGGCAACCAGCACCAGAACAAGACACAGTCTCAAGCTGTGCCCAGGGGAGGTTTAGGCTGGATGTTAGGAAGAAATTCTTCCCAGCAAGAGAGATTTGCCATTGGAATGTGCTGTCCAGGGAGGTGGTGGAGTCACCATCACTGGAGGTGTTTAGGGAGAGCCTGGATGAGGCACTTGGTGCCATGGTTGAGTTGATTAGATGGTGCTGGGTGATGGGTTGGACTCGATGATCTCTGATGTCTTTTCCAACCTGGTTAATTCCATTCTATTCTATTCTACATTGCACTTATTCTCTAAGCCAGGCTCCCAGGTTGTTGTTGGTTTTTTGTTGTTGTTGGGTTTTTGGTTGGTGTTTTTTTGTTTGGTTGGTTTTGTTTGGGATTTTTTGTTTTGTTTGTTTTTAATTTGTTTGGTTGGTTTTGGTGTTTTGTTTTGGTTTTGGTTTTTTCTTTCCTGGATGTCTTGTTTTGTTTTGTTATTGCCTTCTGTGTAATGCCATGGTCCTCTCTGGTTTGGAAGTCTCCAATAGCTGAACACCTGCTGATGCCAACAGATGTGGACAAGCATAATGATTCGAGTAATTCCACTAGGCACTGGACTAGGTGCATGGATGTTCCCTTTGCTCCAACACCTTCACCAGCTGCATCAGTGAACATTGTAGGGATTAAGTTTAGCCCTTGCTGCTTCCAGAAACACTGATAGAGGCCAGGAGATGGGTGTGTGAGGGGTCCTGCAATGGTAGAATAATGCCTGCCAGTTCTGGTAAGTCTGTCTGTATAGGTCCTACCCAGGGAAACAAAAGACTGTCACCACACTCAAATCTTTGCATAACTTTTTAATTTTTGTACCACTATGGCCTAAACTGGTTTGGGGTTTTTTTTAGTAGCCCAATAAATTGATTATCTGTGAGAAGGTATCTTAAGTGTGGACTGGAGAAATTAACTTATGTTGCCAGCTCTTCTTGGAATGGTTATCCCATGTTTTAAACTCAGTGAGAAAGAGTGATCATAGGCCAGTATCAAACAATGAGCTGAGACTTCTAGCAGCTTGGATCTGAGGGCCACAATGCAGGCTGCCTTGGCAACCAAAACTGTGTACACTCTTTTAAAGTGAATCCTTACAAATGCTTTAAAGTTACTTTCTTCTCTTCTATTTACCTATAACCTATTATTTTCTGAACTACCTTATTTCACTACTGGCAAAAATAATTATGACTTATTTTTCCTTTGCATTTTCCCTTAAGGACTTCTAATTTCCTGTGGTAAATGTTAGTTAGTTAAAGAAGTTTTAAAGTTATGCTTTTACTACCAATATAATGGATATTGTTATTATTATTATTATTATTATTATTATAAATGATGGAAAACAATTTAGTAGTGTTTTTAGACCTTTGCATCTCAACCTGCAACTAAGCATAATCATAATTCCAAAATTTCAGGGGATCAGAAATCCCACTAGCTCACTCTCCTTTATGCCTTCTCCCTCCTCCATCTAAATGAGTAACATCTAGATTCATCTGAAGGGAAAAGGAAAGAAAAATAGAGCTCAGTAAATGCTCAATGCTGCAGTTCTAATAGCTCTTCTCTACCAAGTTCTTTTCTGTACTCCATCCCACCCTGAAAGGTCAGAAATATCTTCTCACTGTGGTGAAGACTCATGCTGACAAAAGGGGAATGGCTGTTTTCTCATGTGCTACTGGAAAGAATAGCAGGAGTCAGCAACAGGAGGGAAATCATAATTTGCAGGACAACTTACAGGCTCCTGCTGGATTTTTCCTTCTGCATTGCTAATTTTTCCATTCCAAGACTTGGCTACTGCTAATAGCAGTCTACCTTCATTTGTCATATGAATTAGAAAGAAACAGAACAGTCACAAGAAGTAAATACCATTGCTAATAATCCTTCTGTTCCAGTCATTACCAGAGCACGCAAGTACATCCACGCAGCTTCACTTTGCTGGGGCCTGGTCACATTGCCAGCCAAACTTTCTTCCTCTACTGGCCCACAAGTCTTACAAAGGAAAATGTACTCCTATAGAACTTCATTCTTCCCTGGTCTCTGTCTCTTACTGGGAGCTTTCTGCAGGCCTAGCTTTTCCCCCTCCCCCTTTTATTTTTTCCTAGCCTATGCTGTTACAAAGCCAATTGGGACATGGTGGCTGTGTTTTCTAAATTAAACATTTATCCCACAGATAAATTTCTGGTGAAAGGCACTGCCTGTTCCAAGGTCTGATGGTTAAGAAAATACTATAGAATTCATGAAACCAGTCAATTTTACTGTGGAAGTTGATTGCAAATTGCTAAAAGGACACCCTTTTTATCTAATACCTGCTCTAAACAGGGTATTACAGAGTTTGTCTGCTGTGCTGGCTATTAAAAAAATTCCATGTTCATCTAGGAATTCTTTTGCTATGTTTAAACCTCTAAAATGAAAGACTGGAAATGGCTTGTGTGAAGATAAAGCAATCTGAAAACAATTCTGTTTTTTCTTCTGAGGAGTAATTATCTTGAAAATCTGTGGAGCCTCCATTGTGAAAATCACTAATCCATCTAGAATAATGACTTGCAGGAACACTACAGAAACAACTGAGGCTGCTCAATTTAATAACTAAATCCCCTCTGCTATCCCCAGTTTTGTCAAACTGGGAAATAAAAACACACAGCTTTGCTCTGGTTGCTTTTTTTTTTCACAGTGAATTTGCTGTTCTTGTGTGATGGTCAGCCAGAGATTGAAATTCTCAGCATACTAGCAGACATAGAGGTAGACAAATCACTGTTCTGGCTGGTTAAGAATTCTTTCCAATGCTTTTTGAAAGGCTCTTGTTGAAAAACAAAGCAAAACAAAACAAAGCACACAGTAGTGGTAAACCAAATCCAAGTGATGTGCAGTCTGCTCTGCATGAGCCTCCTCTGCAAGGGGACTGGACTAGGTGATTTCCAGAGATTTCCTCCCAAACCCTATCATTCTATGATTCTGTGTTGAAGAAATTACAGTTCTCAGCAACTTGTTCCCAAATGTTAATTATTACTTTTTCTAGTGGAGTTGATTTGAATCATAAAGAGAAGTTTCCCAGTAAACTACAACGCTCAGAAGGCCTAGACCAGAGAAAGGACAATATTTATCTTATGGGGGTGGTGGAGTTAGTGATAACAACCTAATAATAATATCAGTCAGGGTTGGAAGGGACCACAAGGATCATCTAGTTCCAACCCCCCTGCCATGGGCAAGGGACAGAGCCTCATCCAGCCTGGGCTTAAACACCTCCAGGGACGGGGCCTCAACCACCCCCCTGGACAACCCATTCCAGGGCTTCACCGCTCTCACGGTGAAGAACTTCCTCCTCACATCCAGCCTGAATCTCCCCACCTCCAGCTTCATTCCATTCCCCCTAGTCCTATCACTACCTGATAGCCTGAGAAGTCCCTCCCCAGCCTTCTTGTAGGCCCCTTTCAGGTTAGAAAAGTGAAGAGCCCACTGAAGTGACTGGGATTGCATATATGTGCAGTGTTCAGTGCCTTCTTCATCTGCTCACATTTGTTGCCAAGGTAGAGTCAAAACAGGAAGAAAATATTTGCAGATGCTATGCTCTGTCACTAATAGGTCAGGACTAGGATGTGGTTTAATAATTGCCTGTGGTGAATGCTAGACTGACCAGTATTTTCTCATTAAGCAGCATGAGTACAGTCTTTGTCCTGTCCCCAGACAGAGAACAGAAATCTCTTTTAGGAGTCTGTTTCACAGTTCTGGCATCCCTACCTTAAAAGGAACATATCTCATTGTAACAGTTTCCTTTTGATTTAATTCACTTCAGAACCATATCCTGTATTTCTCCTGGCCACAGCTGTTGATCTCTTTTATGCTATCCAGTGTCCTCACTGACTTGGTTTTGTAACAGTTCCCAAGTTAGTGCAAGCTGTCCTTGCAGAGAATCAAGTGCCTCGGTCTGCATCTATGTGTAACTGGTGCTGCAGGTTGGGTGCAGGTAACCAATATAATCCTAAGTTGACACTACTTTCTAGTTCTGTGATCAGTTCCTTTTTGTCTGCCCAGATAAGGTTAACTATTGAAAGAAATTGTGCCCACACTGGAACAGTGCTTGTTAGGCCAGGAAATTGTCTGTGATTTTTTTAAATCTCAAGTGTTAGAACTGCCATTTTCACACTTCAAGCAGCTGTCAATAAGAAAAACCTTTACCTCACTGCATATGGCTCATGGCTTAGAAAGCCAGTCATCCTATTGATCCTATGATATGATTTGTGACTAGCTCCTTGCCTGTTTGATGAGTGTTGATGGTAGATATTAATCTTAATTTACAGAGCAGCTCCCATCTCCTGCCCTTCAACTCACAGAATCCTACAGAAATAGGACTAAGTTCACTGTTTCTAACATGATAGTCAAGCAAATAATTCCCCAAAGTTTTCATAGTAGCAGTTAAAATCAAATGTATGTCCAGATATGAGCACTTTCAGTACATCCTACCGTGCACCTCTGCCAGAGTCCCCAGGCAAGAGTTTGGACGTACATACAATATGAAGAAATTGAAGCTTCATGTCCAGCCTGAATCTCCCCACCTCCAGCTTCATTCCATTCCCCCTAGTCCTATCACTCCCTGAGAGCCTGAGAAGTCCCTCCCCAGCCTTCTTGTAGGCCCCTTCAGATACTGGAAGGCCACAATGAGGTCACCTCGGAGCCTTCCCTTCTCCAGACTGAACAGCCCTGTCATGGGTTGAGGCAGCCCCCCTCCCCACCATGGGCAGAAATAACGACTCAGACAAATGGATTGCAAAAGTGATGGAAAGTTTAAATAGAAAAGAGTGAATGTGTACAGAGAACCAGAAGCAGTGACAAAAGAAACCCCAAAGCAGACCCAGAAACATCCCATCCCCACCTGAGGGTGCACCCAAGAACCCCAGGGCTCCTTCTCCCCCCCCGCCCACTGCTAGGCTAGTCGCAGCTGGCCAGATCTGAGGCTGCCCATCCCCCTGGCCCTAGGCCTAGCCAGGCCCAAGTCCAGGGATGTCTCCCCCAGTTACCAGGTGCCGGCGAGGGGAAGAAAGAGGAAGTGCCAGACCCCGCACTGGATCTTATAGCAGTGCAGAGGATTATGGTAGGAGATACCTGGTTTACTGTGTCCACGCACTGGGCTGGATTCTGGACACAGGAAGCACTCCACGTAGCAGAGGGTACCCAGCCCAAATCACCACAAGCCCCAACTCCTTCAGTCTGTCCTCATAGGAGAGGTGCTCCAGCCCTCTGCTCATCCTTGTGGCCCTTCTCTGGACACCTTCCAGCACCTCCAGATCCCTCTTGGAATAGGGGCTCCAGAACTGGAGGCAGTACTCCAGGTGGGGTCTCACCAGAGCTGAGCAGAGGGGGAGAATCCCCTCCCTTGCCCTGCTGGCCACACTTCTCCTGATGCAGCCCAGGCTCTGATTGGCTTTCCAGGCTGCAAGTGCACACTGAGAGCTCCTGGTGAGCTTCTCCTCCCCCAGCACCCCCAAGTCTCTATCCTCTGGGCTGCTCTCCAGCCAGTCCCTGCCCAGCCTGGATTTGTGCCTGGGATTGCCTCGACCCAGATGCAGGACCCTGCCCTTGGTCTTGTTGAAGCTCATGAGGTTGGCTTGTGCCCACCTCTCCAGCCTGTCCAGGTCCCTCTGGATGGATCCCTTCCCTCCAGCGTGTCTGCTGCACCACACAGCTTGGTGTCATCAGCAAACCTGCTGAGGGTGCACTCACTGCCACTGTCCATGGCACCCACAAAGATGTTGAACAAGCCTGGTCCCAGGACTCATCCCTGAGGGACTCTGCTTGTCCCTGGCCTCCACTGGGACATGGATATACCTGTAGAAATTCTTAGTGTTCCCTTTAACCTCCCTGGCTAGATTCAACTTGAACTCTGCTTTGGCTTTCCTAACCAGGCCTCTTGCTGCTCGGGCAGCTTCCTTATCTCCCCCTGTTCTATCTGTCCTTCCCTCCACTTCCTGTAGAGTTTCTTTTTAAGTAATAGTGTGTCCAGGAGCTCCTTGTTCATCCAGGCAGGCCTCCTAGCGTTCTTCCCTGCTTTTCTCTTTGTTGGTATACATAGCTCCTGGACACAGAGGAGGTGGTCCTTGAATACTGCCCAGCTGTCCTGGGTCCCTCTTCCCTCCAGGGCTTCATCCCATGACACTGTGGCTAGCAGATCCCTGCAGCGATCGAAGTCTGCACGCCTAAAGTCTGGGGTCATAAGCTTAGAATAGGTCCTCCTGATAGCCCTGAGGAGATTAAATTCAACTGCTTCATGATCACTGCAGCCAAGGCTGTCTCTGAGCCTCACATTGGTTACCAGCCCTTCCCTGTTGGTGAGAACAAGGTCCAGCAGAGCACCTTTTCTTGTTGGTTCCTCTACCATTTGGAGGAGGAAGTTGTCTTCTATGCAGTCCAGGAACATCCTGGATTGCTGGTGCCTTGCTGTGTTGTCCCTCCAGCAGATGTCAGGGTGGTTGAAATCACCCATGAGGACCAGGAAGCTGCTTCTATTTGCCTGTGGAGGGCCTCATCTGCTTGGTTCTGCTGGTCAGGTGGCCTGTAGGAGACCCCCACAGTAATATCTCCTTCCCCTGTCTTGCCTTTAATTCTAACCCATACACTCTCACCCAGCTCATCATCCCTCCCCAGGTGGAGTTCTGCTGATTCCAGCTGGTTCTTGACATAGAGGGCAACACCTCCTCCTCTCCTTCCCTGCCTGTACTTCCTAAAGAGCTTATACCCCTCTATCCCTGCATTCCAGTCATGGGAATCATCCCACCAAGTGTCAGCAATGCCCACTATGTCATGGCCTCCCAGCAGCACGGTGGCCATTAATTCATCCTGTTTGTTGCCCAAGCTGCGTGCATTTGCATAGCAGCACTTCAGCTGGGCTGGCCCTGTTGTCCTCCTGTGCCAATGCCCCTTGGTTTTCACAGGGTGTCCTGGTGTGTCATCTGTGTCTCGCCTCAGGGCAGCAAGTTGAGAGCCCTTACCAGCTCTCCATCCCTCTGCCTCTGGTGAGCTGCCCCTCTGTTTGTCACAGGCCAGCAGGAGACTATTAACCCCTTCCCCCTTCAAATCTAGTTTAAAGCCCTATCAATGAGCCCTGCCAATTCCTGCCCCAGGATCCTTTTCCCCCTCTGGGACAAGTGTGCTCCATTAGTTGTTTGCAGCTCTGGTGCCTTGTAAACCAAGCCATGATTGTAGAACCCAAATCCCTGTCGATGGCACCAGCCCCGGAGCCATGAATTGACCTGTTGGCTCTTCCTCAGTGTTCCCTCATCCATCGCTGACATTAGAGGGATAGCAGAGAACACAACCTGAGCTCCTGATCCCTTCAGCAGGTGCCCTAAGCTTCTGAAGTCTCTTTTAATTGATTGTGAGCCTCTTGTTGTTGCATCGTCACTACCCACCTGAAAGACCAGCAGTGGGTAGTAGTCTGAAGGACTCACGAGGTTGGGAATTTTGCCTATAATGTCCTTTCCTTGGGCACCAGGGAGGCAGCAGATCTCCCTATGAAATGGGTCTGGTCTGCATATTGGGCCCTCTGCTCCCTTCAGTAGGGAGTCTCCTATAACGATGACCCTGCGAGGTTTCTTTTCTGGTCTAGTTTTGATGGCTGGCCTGAGGCAACCTGTCATTGGTGCAGCTTCTGTCTTCCTTGAGTCCTCGTCCTCACCTATGACCTGTTCCTCCTGCAGAGCCTCATACCTATTCTGTACCTGCACTGCAGGCAGTGTGCTGCTCAAAGCAGCAGGCTTGCTCCCTCTGCATTTCTTCCGTCGGGCAGAGACCTGCTCCCATTGGCCCTGCCCTTGTGGGTTACTGCAGGGAGGCTGAGAGGCTTGCTGATGGGAAGGTACCAAACTCCCTGCTCCACTAAGAGTCACCCCCTGCTCTGGTTTTGTAGAGGTTAGATTATGGAAATAGTCAATTTTCCTCTTAGTTTAGTTCGGCCACCATGCTCATCAGATCCCTGATCTGCTCACATCTGACACAGGAGTTGTTCCTTCCATCCTCCATATCAACTGCCAGGTTCCAGCACTCACTCCAGTCACCTGCCTGAACATCTGCATGCTTCTGTGTGGTCTCTGTTTGGGTGCCCACTGTTCTTCTACTAGCCTTTGTTCGAGTAGGAACCAGCTTTCAGTAACCGCCCTCTCCAGCACGCCCCCTTTTTTTTTAGTTGTTGCTGTTTTTTCCCCGTCGGTGAGCAGGCCTAGCTGAGCGCCCAGTGCTGAGCGCCCAGTGCTGAGCGCCCAGTGCTGAGCGCCCAGTGCTGAGCGCCCAGTGCTGAGCGCCCAGTGCTGAGCGCCCAGTGCTGAGCTGCTCTGTTTGGTTTGAGCGCGGTTTCCACGGCAACCCCTCCCCCGCTAAGTCACTGCGCTCGGGCACGTAGGCAACCTGAGCCTGCTGCCCCTCCTCCCCTCTTCAGGAGGTCTCCAGCCACCAAGCCCTTGTCGTCTGAAAAGAAAGGAAAGCAAAGCCAAGACAAGCTCCCAGTGCTGAGCTGCTCGCCGCTGCCTCGTCTCTCCTCAGCCATGCGCTGGGCTCTCATTCAGATCCCATTGTGTTATAAACTCATTGCCTTTTTCAGTAGCATGAATTAGTGGGGTTTACATAAAATAAAGCCACCTAGTGCAGTTCAATAAGTATTGCACTTGTTAATAAATTATGTACTCAGTAACACACAGCACACAGCACATGCTTAGTAAGTGTACAGCTTTCCCCACATGAGGTAGTGATCAATCCTTGTTCACAATTTTCTACTCCAAACTCTCCACAGATAAGTAACCAAAGATACTTCTGGGGTGTAATAGATATTGTGTCTGTAAGCGTGGGAATAAACATTGGAACTGGTAAGAAAGCTTTGCACTCTTTGCTGTATTTGATATATTTACTTAGCTTTCCCCTGTCACAGTTCTAAAGAGCACTCCAAGCAGTTCATTAGGAAGCTGTCACTGCTGTCCACACTGCAGTGCCAGTAACAGCCAGTCTGGCTGCAGAAGGATCACTGAAAAATTGTACTTATTTTTACAACAGTTTAGCATTGGGTTTTGCTTTTTCATGATGGATTTTCTCATTCAGTGCACTAAAGCGGATGGACCATAGTGGCTGCTGGGATGGGTCCTCTGTATGTTGTTATTAAACAGTCTTCCCTTCAAAACAATGGATTTATGTTCCTCATCAGTCTTTCACTCTGTTACATTAAAGGGTCTCCAATTCCTGTGGGCATTGATGTGCAGGTAGAAAGCATTGACAGCATATCCGAAGTCGACATGGTAAGTTGGTTAGTCAAACTGGAATAAGGAATTTGAGCCAAAATTCAGGGGCTAAAAACCCCTCCAGCTGGGTGATCTAAAATCATACACTTAAAAGAAAGCAAACCCTTAAAGAGCAAAACCTTGCCTTGAAGCATGCAAGTTATTTCATTTAGGCTAGTGTTATATGAGAGCACATGTTGAATCTCTCTCTGGGCAAGATGAAGAGATTAGAATGGGCAGTGCTCTGATTTTAAGGTGTCAACCATTCAGTAAGCCCCACAGGCTTCCACGTGAGCTCTTAGTGCTCTGCACGTTAGATGACGAGGCTTCATGCCCTTTGCTTATGCAGGGCTGAATATCCTCACAGCTTCTGTCGTGGGTGGAGCTGTAGCCATAGCAATGGGAATAAACAGATTGAGTTCCAGAAACGGTTCTAGGCACGAGATACCCTCACTGCAACCAAAGATGTGTGGCACTGGAACGTAAGCTGTTCATTCCTCAGCCAAAATTGCCACTAATAAAGCCACCCAGACATTAGTGCCAGCTCTCTCCATCCTAGAACATCAGGGCATGTTAACTTTGCAAACAGATCTCATTTACAATGTCGTTTCAGAGTGACTGTAGCTCCACTTTGTGTTGATTTTGCAATGTCAGTATTCTGGTGGGTTGAAGTCTCCCCCCAGTATTAACTACAGCCAGACCAACTCAGTTAGAAGCAAATGAAGCTCCTCTTATTCCAGATTTTTACCCAATGCATTTGTTTAGAATAATCTTTTGTTTTCCATTTTACACCCAATAGTGGTTTGTTTACATTTTTCTACTTTTCTGCTAAAAATCTGCAGCTAAATTTTAAAGGCATAGCCTAAAACCACCGCAGCGTGAACCCTTGCATTCCTCTGCAAACCCACCCAAATTATAAAACCCCTGGTGCAGGGGAAGACCTCAATGTCTTCCCAATAATCTCATCAGAAGCAATTCTTCTACTGAAATAAATGATGTCTGGCTAATAATGCAAAGTTCTGTGGATGAGTACAGAGCAGTCAGTATGTGTAGAAGCTCAGTGTGGGCTGCAGCATCCTCTCCATCTCTTTCCACATGTATAGAATAGAATAGAATAGAATAGAATAGAATAGAATAGAATGAATACAATAGAATGAACCAGGTTGGAAGAGACCTTCAAGATCATCATGTCCAGCCTATCAACCAATTTAACCCACCTAACCAACTAAACCATGGCACCAAGCACCCCATCAAGTCTCCTCCTGAACACCTCCAATGATGGTGACTCCTATACTTGCAGTCATGTTGTTTCTCTAAAGAGGTATTTTCTAACTGAAACAATTCTAGGCTCCTATGATATTAATAATATTGTTTCTTGGTGGTGCATTTCTTTCATAAATATACTAATCTAAAACCCTGTGCACAAAGCATAGCAAGTAGTGGATTTTACAAATTGACCAAGCATCTAAGAAGAACTTAAATGAATCTCTTTGTAAAGAAACCACAGCTGATGCTGGATGATGTTGGTCATTGTGCCCCTGTACTCTGCTTTGGTGAGGCCTCACCTTGATTACTGTGTCCAGTTCTGGGCCCCTCAGTTTAAGAAGGACATCGAGACACTTGAATGTGTCCAGAGAAGGGCAACAAGGCTGGGGAGAGGCCTTGAGCACAGCCCTGTGAGGAGAAGCTAAGGGAGCTGGGGTTGCTTAGCCTGGAGAAGAGAAGGCTCAGGGGAGACCTCATTGCTCTCTTCAACTACCTGAAGGGTGGTTGTAGCCAGGAAGGGGTTGGCCTCTTCTCTCTAGCAACCAGCACCAGAACAAGAGGACACAGTCTCAAGCTGCGCCAGGGGAGGTTTAGTCTGGAGGTGAGGAGAAAGTTCTTCACCGAGAGAGTCATTCGCCATTGGGATGTGCTGCCCGGGGAGGTGGTGGAGTCACTGTCCCTGGAGGTGTTCAAGAGGGGACTGGACGTGGCACTTGGTGCCATGTTTTAGTCATGAGGTCTGTGGTGACAGGTTGGACTCAATGATCTTCGAGGTCTCTTCCAACCTTAGCGATACTGTGATACTGTGATAAAAGCTTGTGAAGGTGTTCAAAGGAAACCTGTGTTCCTTTGCCTTTGGTTAATCTTCAAGTTTCTTTATCACTTCCCTGATGGCCCAGTCAGGCAGAGCACTGAAATCTGTACAAGTTTTATCTAAACATAAATGAAGTACAGACCTCAGACTTAGACACCAGCAACAAGACAAACAGCTGGTATCTCAGAGAGAGTTCTAATCTCTATCTAGCGGCATTTGATTCCTCTCACTGAGGATCTACCAGATGATGTCCAGAGAAAAAAAATGATCCTTTGCATGAGTTGATTACATTGTGCTGTTTCCTACTGCATGTGAATAAATCAAGCATTGTCTTCTTTTATTTTTAATTAAACCAAGGACTTCACAATGACTTTATATCTCAGACATTACTGGAAGGATGAGAGACTTTCATTTCCTAGTAACAAAAACAAAAGTATGACTTTTGATGGAAGACTGATAAAAAAGATCTGGGTACCTGATGTGTTTTTTGTACACTCCAAAAGATCTTTCATCCATGACACAACTGTGGAAAACGTCATGCTGCGAGTGTACCCTGACGGCAATGTACTCTTCAGTCTACGGTAAGAACAGTACCTTTTGTAAGGAAATATATGGCTTACGGTGGTGGGCCAAGAGTGTGTGCAGTGAGAAATCACTGGGAATACCTGCAGTTGAGATTCTGATGCTGAACTGGCATTAACCCCCTGGTATCTGGTAACAGAAACTGGTTATCAGTGTACTGTGGGGGACTGTGTCCCCTGGACTGAGTGATTGGAGATGAGAAACTGCAAGGAGAGATGCAGTGGGAGCCACCTGTTGATGGCTTAACAAGTAACTCCAATAGATGAGATAAGGGTCAGCTGCGCTACCCTAATAAGTATTGCCAGCCACTAAGAGAAGGAGGTCGATTAACCACTCCCCTGCAGCCACTCCAAGGGGAGAGCAACGGATGTGAGCTGACATGAAGGCAGTCGTCAGTCTCATGAGCTTGCTGCTGCAGGCAGGAGCTCTTGACCTGGGCACTCCCTACCCCCCGCTTGAATTCCTCCCCTGTCGCAGTGGGTGCTGCCCAGCACACTACTGCGACAGTGTACTAGTGGGCAGATAAATTTCAGATTGGTACCATCTAGATAACATCCTTCACTTACTGTTTCCTGTCACAGGTCAATGGCATTTTTTCATCTGTTGCAAATGGCACTGAAGCTTGTCAAGTATTGATTCATTGCCAGTGATTTTAGCAGGGGAGAAGTCCCCCCTTGTATTGTGCGGTGGTCCAGCCCCTGTCCCTGCATGTATGGCCAGAACACGCAGGGAGAGATGCCAAACCTCTCCTCCACCTACATCAGAGGGAAGGATCCTGCACGTGTATCTGCTAGCTTTGGGGGGCCACAGGCACCGGCGGGGGTCATTGTTAAGTTCCAGCTGCATGCTTTCCTAATCAGCCTTGCCTTCAAGACTCCCTCCTGCCAGTTCCTTATCTCAGAGCAGTGTGTTCTGCCTATGCAGTCAAAAATATCCATGGGCCAACCACAGACCGTTTCCCAATTCACCCTTACTAATACCTGCCATGTTACCCTGTCCTACTACAGCCTTTCAAATCTACTGTGTTGGGTTTGCATGGCGAGGTTTCAGCAGTGGGAGAACTACAGGGGTGGCTTCTGTGAGAAGCTGCTAGCAGCTTCCCCCATATCCACTGTCAGTCATCTCCCAGATGGACCCACATCCAGCCAAGGCTGAGACCATCACTAATGGTGGCAGCACCTCTGTGATAACGTATTGTAAAAGGGGAAGCAAATCTGTGCAACAGCAGCTGGAGAGAGGCATATGAATACATGAGAGAAACTCTGCAGACACCAAGGTCGGTGAAGGAGTGGGAGGAAGTGCTCCCCTTCAGATACTGGAAGGCCACCTGGGAGCATTCTCTTCTCCAGACTGAACAGCCCCAACTCCTTCAGTCTGTCCTCACAGGAGAGGTGCTCCAGCCCTCTGATCATCCTCGTGGCCCTTCCAGCACCTCCAGATCCCTCTTGGAATAGGGGCCCCAAGAACTGGATGCAGTACTCCAGGTGGGGTCTCACCAGGGCTGAGTAGAGGGGGAGAATCACCTCCCTTGACCTGCTGGCCACACTTCTCCTGATGCAGCCCAGGATCTGATTGGCTTTCCGGGGCTGCAAGTGCACACTGAGAGCTCCTGTTGAGCTTCTCCTCCACCAGCACCCCCAAGGCTCTCTCCTCAGGGGCTGCTCTCCAACCAGTCCCTGCCCAGCCTGGATTTGTGCCTGGGATTGCCTCGACCCAGATGCAGGACCCTGCCCTTGGTCTTGTTGAAGCTCATGAGGTTGGCTTGTGCCCACCTCTCCAGCCTGCCCAGGTCCCTCTGGATGGATCCCTTCCCTCCAGCGTGTCTGCTGCACCACACAGCTTGGTGTCATCAGCAACCTTGCTGAGGGTGCACTCAATGCCACTGTCCATGGCACCCACAAAGATGTTGAACAAGCCTGGTCCCAGGACTGATCCCTGAGGGACTCTGCTTGTCCCTGGCCTCCCCTGGGACATGGAGCCATTGACAGCCACTCTTTGGGTGCGGCCATCAAGCCAGATACCTATGTGCAGCCTGTGGAGCATCCTATGACAAAGAAGATAAATGCCTGAAGGAAGTTGTGGCCTCATGGGCCTCATGGGCATCCCATGCTTGAGCAGGCTCCTGATAGAACCTGTGGACCTGTGAGGAGAGGAACCCATATGGGAGCAGGTTTGCTGGCAGGACTTGTCACCTTGAGAGGGATTCACACTGGAACAGTCTGTTCCTGAAGGTCTGTGTCCCATGGAAAGCACCCATACTGGAGCAGGTCATGAGGAATTGTAGCCCATGGGAAGGACTCTCAAGCTGGAGAATTTTGTGGAAGACCCCATGCTGGAGTGGTGTGAAGAGTCCTCCCTGTGAGGAGCAGCAGAAAAAATGTGTGATGAACTGACTGCAACCCCCATTCCCTGTCCCCCCACTGCCACCAGGGGAGAGGAGGTGAAGAATTAAGGGGGAAAGTTCAGTCCAGGAAAAAGGAATGGGTGGGGGAAAGATGTTTTATGATTTGAGTTTATTTCTCATTATCCTACTCTGATTTGATTGGTAATAAATTTATTTTTCCCCAAGTTGTTCTGCCCATGATGGTAATTGGTGAGTGATCTTGCTTTCCTTATCTTGAGCTGGGAGCCTTTCATTGCATCTTCTTTCCCCTGTCCAGCAGAGGAAGGAATAGAGTAGCTTGGGTAGGCACCCAGAGCCCAGGCAAAGTCAGCCCACTGCACCTTGGACGTGCCTGAAAACACAGCATTGGTGTTAAGTGGGGCTTCAGATAGACATGGAGAGCAGACTTGCAGTGTTAGACAGGGGCATTGTTACTACAAGGAACTGGAAAGCCAAACAGCAACTCCAGGACTGGAAGAACAAGGTCATCAAATATGTCTCCCTATGCTATTTCTTTTCTTTATGAACATATTTGGATAATGTATCAGAATTTGTTTTCATGGAGGATTTTTTTGCCCTAGGGTCAAGGCCCCGAGGCCTGTGCCTTGCAGAAATTAGGCCTCTCCAGTTTCTTACTGACCAGGCCTGTGCACAGAGGTGAATAATTCACCTCCTCTGGATAGTTTGAATATTTATGCAAGTAGTTGAAAATCTGGCTATGTAATAATGGTTCCAAAAAGCAATGAATTTATCTGCTTGCCATGAAGTCATGCAGAAACCCTCACAACAGCTGCACACCACTTTAGACCAGTAAGAAGCAACTGGGTGACATATGTATTTTACTGCTGTATTCATTTCCATGCTTCATGACAGAGAAAGGAAGGGAACAGAGGAACTGCACTGTTACACTGAGGCTTAGAGCAGTGGCTCTCCATGTGAGGGGTATGATGTGCAATCAGCAAGGGGAAGGAAGAGTGGCACTGAGACATGAGATAGGTGAACACGTTTTGTCAGCTTGCTTACTGGAGAGGTAAAGTGTCCTCAAAATTAACAGTAAAAAATTGTGCACAAATAGTTGCAAACCAAAGGGAGGATGTGATGGGAAGGACAGAAATGGAGAGAATGGGAAAAGCGAGATGGAAGGGATAGAAAAGGGGGAAGCAGAGACAAGGGACAGATACAGTGTGAATCAATTTGCTGAGTTTTCTTGCTGCATGGAGTCCCCTCTGTGACAGCAGCCCTTGCTGTGTGGCATGCATCATGTTTGCAATGTAGTGTTCCACTTTTCTCCTTGCCCTTGGCCTCTCTGCTCTCACAGTTACCTTTCCCTAGCCCTGATGACTCTTCCTTGCTTGAACAGATTAACTTGCAGCCAGACCCACCTTCCTGTGCCAGTGAATAGCAAAGCCACAAAGTTCCTCCCAAACCTGTGGATTTCTTCCTCAATATAAGCAAGAAGGGCAGGTGTCATATCCTCTTCCTTTCCTTCTCTATCAGTCCTTATCAAACTGAGAAGCAGGGAAAGGAGTGACTTAAAGAAGGTTAAAGCAATTAAACAATTAAAGTGAAACAAGGTGTTTCTAGCCTGAGTGGTGTTAATCACAGAATCACAGCATTGTCAGGGCTGGAAGGAGCCTCATCCAGTTCCAACCCCTCTGCCACGGGCAGGGACACCTTCCACTAGATCAGGTTACCCAGAGCCACATTCAACCTGGCCTTAAAAACATCCAGGGAAGAGGCTTCCACCACCTCCCTGGGCAATCTGTGCCAGTGTCTCACCACCCTCATGGGGAAGAACTTCTTCCTAAGGCCTAATCTAAATCTGCTCTCCTCTAGCTTGGATCCATTCCTCCTAGTCCTATTGCTACTCAACACCCTAAAAAGTCCTTTGCCAACTTTCTGGTAAGTCCCCTTCAGATACTGGAAGGCCACAATAAGGTCTCCTTGGAGCCATCTCTTCTCCAGACTGAACAGCCCCAACTCTCTCAGTCTGTCCTCACAGGAGAGCAGCTCCAGCCCTCTGATCATCCTCGTGGCCCTTCTCTGGACACTCTCCAGCACATCCAGATCCTTCTTGTAATAGGGGTGCCAGAACTGGACACAGTACTCCAGGGTGGGGTCTCATGAGAGTGGTGTAGCAGGGAAGAATGACCTCTCTTGACCTCCTGGCTACACTTCTCTTGATGCAACCCAGGATATAGTTGGCTTTCTGGGCTGCAAGTGGACAGTGGCACCTTCTCATCTACCAGCACCCCCAAATTAATGTGTATGTTCTCAAAGAATCAGAGGTTCATTAAAATATCCTTTTTGTATTGACAATTTGACCTACAGTCTAAATGCTTATGTCCAAGAAATCTGCATATTCCACAGCTGTAATTCAGTGCTTAGAATCCAGGGGTTTATTAAATGGAATGAAAATTCTGATTTCTTGCTAAAATAGTCTTTCTCCTTATTTTGTTCAGTCAACATTTTCTAGTTTCCCTAACCCTTGAGTCAATAGCTAAAAGATAGAAACAGCTTCCATAGATGGAAGTCCTATGCATAATTTTAAAGATGTAGCACTCTTACAGTCTCATTTTAAGCCAGTAAAATCTTATACTTGTAAAAATTCAGTTACAGAGTCACAGAATCATAGACTCAATCAATAAGGTTGGAAAAGACCTCAGAGATCATCAAGTCCAACCTATCACCCAACACCTCATGAGTAACTAAACCATGGCACCAAGTGCCATGGCCAATCCCCTCTTGAACACCTCCAGGGATGGGGACTCCATCACCTCCCTGGGCAGCACATTCCAGTGGCCAATCTCTCTTGCTGGGAAGAACTTCTTCCTAACATCCAGCCTAAACCTCCCCTGGCACAGCTTGAGACTGTGTCCTCTTGTTCTGGTGCTGGTTGCCTGGGAGAAGAGACCAACCCCCTCCTGGCTACAACCTCCCTTCAGGGAGTTGGAGAGAGCAAGAAGGTCTCCCTGAGCCTCCTCTTCTCCAGGCTAAGCAACCCCAGCTCCCTCAGCCTCTTCTCACAGGGCTGTGCTCCAAACCCCTCTCCAGCTTTGTTGCTCTTCTCTGGACACCTTCCAGCACCTCAACATCCTTCCTAAACTGAGGGGCGCAGAACTGGACACAGGACTCAAGGTGTGGCCTAACCAGTGCTGAGCACAGGGCAGAATGACTTCCCTGTTCCTCCTGGCCCCACTATTCCTGATGCAGGCCAGGATGCCATTGGCCTTCTTGGCTGCCTGGGCACACTGCTGGCTCATGTTCAGCTGCTGTCAAACAGTCCCCCCAGGTCCCTCTCTGCCTGGCTGCTCTCCAGCCACTCTGACCCCAGCCTGTAGTACTGCATGGGGTTGTTGTGGCCAAAGTGCAGCACCTGGCACTTGGACTTGGTCAATGCCATCCTGTTGGACTCTGCCCATTACTGATCACAAGTTTTCAAGGAACACTTATGTACCCACTTACATCACTTGTCACTTAAGTCACTCAGTTTGGGGATTGCTGAAAATTCAGACTGAGAATTGAAATGACATGCAAGCTGTGACAGGAGAGGGAAACTTGTCAGTATTCTCTGTATTTCAGTTTCTGCCTCTAGCCTTATTTTTGTGTGTTGGTTAAAATGTCAAGGGATGTTTACCTTCTAAACATTTCTGGGAAAGCAGGGGGAATGAAAAACAACATCTTTACCTCAAGCTTTTTAGAATAAAAGGCATTCCCATGATGTTGAAGAGGAGCAAAGGATTCCAGAGATTGTAGTTTATGTTTTTTTATGCAATTAAATCTTACCACCATTCTAGCTGGGAAAATAGCACTTGGAATAATATCTCCTCTACCCTGTACTATTATCTACTTCAATCTATGAAAAATCCAGTCATGACATGCATCTGTTAATCTATTTAAGTGTAGCCTTTCAAAGCAAAATGTGTGAAAGTCTAGTCACAGGATTGTCAGGGTTGGAAGGGACCTCCAGTCCCAACCCCCCTGCCATGGGCAGGGACACCTCACACTACAGCAGGCTGCTCACAGCCACATCCAGCCTGGCCTTCAAAACCTCCAGGCATGAGGCTTCCACCATCTCCCTGAGCAACCTGTGGCAATCTCTCACCACCCTCATGGGGAACAACTACTTTCTCAACTCTAATCTACCTCTCCCCTTCTCCAGCTTGGATCCTTCCCCCCAGTCCAATCATTCCCTGACACTCTAAGAAGTCCCTCCCCAGTTTTCTTGTAGCCCCCTTCAGATACTGGAAGGCCACAATTAGGTCTTCTCAGAGCCTTCTCCTCCCCAGGCTGAACATCCCCAGATCCCTCAGCGGGTGCTCACATCAGAGCTGCTCCAGCCCTTGGAGCATCTTTGTGGCCTCCTCTGGACTCTCTCCAGCAGGTCTGTGTCCTTCTGCTGGGGACAGCAGAACTGAAGGCAGGATTGGAGGTGAAGTCTGAGCAGAGCAGCGAGCAGGGGCAGAATCCCTTCTCTTGCCTTGCTGCCCACACTGCTCTGGCTGCAGCCCAGCACACAGCTGCCTGCTGGACTGCAGGAGGGTACTGAAGGATCAGGGCAGTAAAAGGTTTAAAAATTGAAAGCAATGTACTTAATAAGAAAGACCATTTATGTTTAAAAAGATTTGCTTTCTTCCTGATGCAGATTTATCTCACTGTCTTGAAGTAGTTCCAGAAGCATCTGAAAAAAAGTAGAAACACTCATTAGGATTCTAACCAGCAGATTGTTTGGGCAGTGGTCTGCACAGCCCCAAGAAAGTGTGACTATTCTGATTTAATGCCTGTTTTTCTGATCCTCTCTGCAGAATAACAGTCTCTGCTATGTGTTTCATGGATTTCAGTAGGTTTCCTCTGGACACTCAAAACTGCTCTTTAGAACTGGAGAGCTGTAAGTTTAACTCATACCTGTTCTTCACATGCATTCTCACCAGCACTCCATCTTGTTCATAATACCTTTTGCACTTACTTTGGTGTGTGACCTGAACCATTCAACCTCTGGATATTAAACTGTGACTTGTTTGGGATCTTTCCGGAACTTGATGGGCTTTGGGAAGACAGAAAACCCATGATGCACTCTGCTTTGTTTTACTGGGTTGATATTCCAAGGCCAAATCTGAAAATGCTTCCTTTGTCAAAAATCATGGGGTTTTTTTAAGGGGGGAAAGGGGGGGAAGGTGCAAGATAAAAGTAAAATGTTGATATTTGACCTCACAAAAAATGAGGATGAGTGCTTGTGGTACTGTGAAATGTCTGCTTTCTCAGCCCTGGCTCAGCTTTTTGTAGTAAAATATAAAGCTGGACAACAAAAGGTAATTCTGCTTTGCAAAGCCTTTCAAAAGTCTTAAAATATATTCTTACCTGGATTGTGAGTATATTCTTCCTTGGGTGCTGGCTTGTTGTTTCGTCTTGGGAAAGAGAACAAATCCCAAGCACTTGGGCAGTCTGCTTGATACAGCAGAGTTCTAGTCCCGTGTGCCCTATGACCCTGAGCACGCCCATGTCCTCCATCTGTCAGGTAAGCTGGTGGCAGGGCACAGGACTGGCCTCCATTTGGGCCAAGATGGAATATGGTTCTGGCCATTTTTTCTATGTCAACTAAATGGAAATTGCTGTGAAAAAATATTTCTTTGGGGTTTTCCTAAATTGTTGTAGTGGCCTCTTATCCCTAAGAGACTTAAGAAAGGAAGGAAAGTAAGGAAAACAGGAGCATTATTCCAGCAGGTGATTAAGTTTTTGCTTTCTCATAGATGCATACAATGAAGATGATCTGATGTTGTACTGGAAACATGGAAACAAGTCCCTGAGCACAGACGAGCACATCTCCCTCTCCCAGTTTTTCATCGAAGAATTCAGTGCTTCCAGTGGACTAGCTTTTTACAGCAGTACTGGTATAGTAAGCCTCTGTCATTACACAGAGGAGGACAGGATGCAGTAATGCAGAATGTCTCTCACATCCAAATTCGTTACTGCAGAGAGATCTGTTACAATGAGGTCTGTCTGACAATAAGAACCTGGGGGCGGGGGGGAGAGGGGCAGAAAAAAGGTCCAACAACCAAATATGTGCTGTTGTGAGCTCCTGCAAAATGACAGTGCTTCTCTGAAGGCCACTGGAGTGTTGAGTTATACAGAAAAGCTTGAAAATGCAAACCCTAAAGGATGAAGTACTAGGAAGCAAACAACAGGAACTCGATTGGTTTACTGTCTAAAATCTCCTCATTTTGGAGCTGTAAAATGTCATTAAAAGTCTAGTGACAATAAGATCATTTATAACCTATCCAGCTCTAGCTCATGGTTTGCTTGATGTTCCATGTTTATACATAAAGCTGTAGAAAACAAATCCCATGATGTCAGTGCTGCACTGTTTAAACACAGGTATCTTCCCCAGACAGGTCTTTATTTCCCCCTGTAGATCCTTAACTCTACCTTCCGGCAAACTGCACAAGGCCTGAGGAGTTTGTCACAGTTCAATTTCATTCAAGGTGGCCTTTATTTTCTTTGTATCTGTACATGCAATTATTAATTTTGAAATACCTCTCTCTGAAAGCAGTCTAACCAAACAGAATCACAGAACATATTTGGTTGAAGAGACCTTCAAGGTCGTCTATTCCAACATTTGCCCCAGCACAGCAGGGTCAACATTAATCCCCGTCCCTAAGTGCCAGGCATGATGGCTCCACCGCTGCTCTGGCCAGACTATTTCAGTGTTTGATAACACTTTCAGTGAAGAAATATTGACCAATATCCAGCCTAAACCTCCCCTGGCACAGCTTGTATCTATTTCCTCCAGTCCTGTTGCTTCCTTCCAGGGAGTAGGTGTTGGCCCCCTCGCTCCAGCCTCCTTTCAGATAGCTGTAGAGAGCAATAAGGTTTGCCCTCAGCCTCTTTTTCTCCAGGCTGAACAACCCCAGCTTCCTCAGCTGGGCACTTGTGCTCTAGGCCCTTCACAAGCCTCACTGCCCTTCTCTCGACATGCTCCAGCACTTCTATGTCCTTCTTAGAGTAAGGGGCCCAGAACTGAGCACAATATTCAAGGTGTGGCCTCACCAGTGCTGAGTACAGGGTGACAATCACCTCCCTGGGTACCCTGCTGATTCAGACTATCAACCAATACTCCCAAGTTGCTTTCCAAGTTTCAGCTTTCCAACCACACACCCCAAGGTCTGTAGCTTACCATGGAGTTGTTGTGACCCAGGTGCAGGACCTGGCACTTGGCCTTATTGAACCTCATATAATTATCTTTGGCCCACCTATCTAATGTATCCTGATCCTACTGTAAAGCTTCCCTGCCCTCTAGCAGATTGACACACCCAACCAGCTTGGTGTCATCTACACATTTATTGAGGGTGCACTCAATCCACTCATCCAGATCATTAATAAAGATATTAAAGAGAACATATGCTTTTAACCAGCTAAAATAGCATGTTTGCTATTGTCCTGAGTTGACTCATTTCAGTGAGGATATTGTTCTTTATGTCAAGGTGGATTAATAAAATGGCAATTATCCCACATAATACAGTGACATGCATATCACCTTTTAAAAAAGCCTCTAAGACATCCAGGAAAGCTTCAGATAGATTTGTTTACTGTATCTTATTTAAAGAATAGCTTCTTTTTGCATTTTAAAAAGACCCATTCAAGTTTTCAGTGCCTGATATGAATGCAGAAATCCCAGTTTAACTTACGGTGCAGCCTAAGCAGTGAGGAATTCACAGCTTGATCAGGTTCTTCATGCTTATCTCTTGCTTGTGTATGATCTAAGAACAGCTCCAGCTTTCAAGAGCCACTGTCATATCACAGTATCACAGTATCACCAAGGTTGGAAGAGACCTCAAAAGATCATTGAGTCCAACCTGTTACCACAGACCCCATGACTAAACCATGGCACCAAGTGCCACGTCCAATCCCCTCTTGAACACCTCCAGGGATGGTGACTCCACCACCTCCCTGGGCAGCACATTCCAATGGCCAATTACTCTCTCAGTGAAGAACTTTCTCGAGCCTAAACCTCCCCTGGTGCAGCTTGAGACTTTCAGGTAGTTGTAGAGAGCAAGGAGGTCTCCCCCCAAGCCTCCTCTTATCCAGGCTAAGCAACCCCAGCTCCCTCAGCCTCTCCTCACAGGGCTGTGCTCAAGGCCTCTCCCCAACCTTGTTGCCCTTCTCTGGACACGTTCAAGTGTCTCAATGTCCTTCCTAAACTGAGGGGCCCAGAACTGGACACAGGACTCAAGGTGTGGCCTAACCAATGCAGAGTACAGGGCACAATGACCTCCCTGCTCCTGCTGGCCACACTGTTCCTAATGCAGGCCAGGATGCCATTGGCCTTCTTGGCTACCTGGGCACACTGCTGGCTCATGTTTAGGCAGCTGTCAATCAGCACCCCCAGGTCCCTCTCTGCCTGGCCGCTCTTCAGCCACTCTGACCCCAGCCTGTAGCACTGCATGGGGTTGCTGTGGCCAAAGTGCAGCACCTGGCACTTGGATTTGTTGAATGTCATCATATTGGACTCTGCCCATCTGTCCAGTCGGTCGAGGTCCCTCTGCAGAGCCCTTCTGCCCTCTAACTGACCAATATCTGAGAGGAGAGGGAGTGATACCTTGCTACCATAACTGCCATGCTCAGAGCTACATCAAATTTGTCCTTGTTGCAAGAAGGGGACTGGGATATTTTCCACCAAATTGCTATCACTTTGTTGAAATTGGGTCCTGGGAGCTCAGCTGACTTCTGCCTGCCTTGCTATTCTCGTTAAAAAAGCCCCAACACTTATGCAAGCAAATACAGCCTAGGGCACAAGAGTGGAACCTCATGCCACACCCTGTCCAGCCTTTGGCAGCACCTTCATAGCACCCTTGTCTTTGCAAAGTTTAATTGCTTAAAATTTAAGTGCAGATATTTTGATGATGAGTTTATCCAGTCAGGTAAAGGAAAGAGGAAAGACTTTTTCAAGGTCACACTGGGAAGTACCAGAATAATTGTGTATGCCATAGTTGGTAATTAGAACAATGCCCGTCACAGACACACACTTTTGTTTGTCTTTGAGGTTTTGTTTCATCTAGTTGCTCTCTACAACCACCTGAAAGGAGGTTGTAGCCAGGTGGGGGTTGGTCTCTTCTAGGCAACCAGCACCAGAACAAGAGGACACAGTCTCAAGCTGTGCCAGGGGAGGTTTAGGCTGGAGGTGAGGAGGAAGTTCTTCCCAGAAAGAGGAATTGGCCATTGGGAGGTGGTGGAGTCGCCATCCCTGGAGGTGTTCAAGAGGGGATTGGATGTGGCACTTGAAGCCATGGTTTAGCTAGTCAGGAGGTGTTGGGTGACAGGTTGGACTTGATGATCTCTGAGGTCTTTTCCAACCTTATTGGTTCTATGAGCCTATGATCTAGGACGCTCCATTTTCTCTTGTTCTTTTATATTGCTTCTTATTGGAGGAAAACAATTACACACAGACCCTGCCTTCTGAAGTAATAGTGGGGATCA